>PVKA01013916.1:0-53788 GCA_004027165.1 Ctenomys sociabilis | reverse complement strand
GGAATGAGGTGGGCAGTTTTCCACATATGCACAGTAAGTTTGCCGTTAGAGCGCTCTGAGTAGCATTCTGCTAGGTGACTAGAATTCTTTCCACATTTCTGCAAGAGATCTCCTAATGTGTGGCACTGGCCAGCCACATCCCCAGATCGACTTTAGCAGAGGAGAAAGCTCACAAAGCTGGATTTAGACTGGGCCCCCAGGTTTGCTGGGAGAAATTTTAGATACTATTTGCTAATTTGGACGGTGTTATTGTTATTCAGAGTTCATCCATCTAATTTGAGTCACATCTGTGACTGCTTAGCTGAACTGGGAGCCTCCGCATTAAGCTCTGTCTTCATTTGCTCAGGGGACACATGGTGTGTGTAGGAGCCATCATGCTTTGTTTTTACAAATCAAACTCTTAATTAATTACTGAACATACTGCAATTCACTAATCAAGCTGTATTTTTGAGACATTTCTGACTGATAAATATCTAGTCATCTGGCTTTGCAATGTATCCTCTTGTCCTTGCTTTAGACAAAAATTGGTGAGAGCCATTAAAAATGTTTCTTTTTATATTCAATTTGTTCACCATCGTGTATGAGCTTGGAAGGAAACAATTTTCCATTGAATCTTGTCTGTGTTCCTCGGCTTACATGGAAGGGCAGTGAATTTGAGTCAAAGGAGGCAATGATGAAAATTCATGAAGAGTTAAGATCAATTTTTGGCCTTAGCATTTCTACTTGACTAAAATTTAAATCTGAGCTTTCTATTTGTACAATTTGTTTTGAATTAAATGAGAAAAACCATAAAGCACGTAGTGCTATATTTGGCATCCACACCCATGAAAGTTCCAATCATTTATTCATACTAACAAATATGTATGCATTTTCTACAATGTTTTAGACAAATGGCCATGAAGAAACAATTGTGGACAAGGTAGACATAATGTTTTTTCACATGAGGCTTATACTCAAGGTAGAAAGGAGACTGCTCAGAATAAACAAGAAATATATAAGCTAAATGCACTTGTACCTTATGACCAATCTCTTGCTCTTTTTTATATAGTTGTGGGGATTAAGTCCAAGGCTTCTGCGATAAAGTATGTTCCCAGCTCTTTTAATTTATCTTTAGTCTGAGAGAGGAACTCACCCAGGCCTGGCTTAAACTTGCAGTCATCCTGCCTCAGCTTTCCAGAATGCTTGTATTATAGCTTCCATTTGAGCATCATAGCTTCTATTTGATTTATAGATATTACATGTTTAGCTTACTTTGATGAAAAGTTTTGAAGTTATAACCTCCTTCCTATCAAAACTGTTATTACACATAATAGGAAACATGTATCTGTTGCATAATAAATGAAGAAATGTAAGAAAATCTCTAGCCTCTCTATTCACTTAGAATAGTACTTTTTTTTGGCAGAACCGAGATTGAACTCAGACCCTTGCGTTTGCCAGGGAAGCGCTTATTCTACTGAACCATCTCCCTGGCCCCTAGACTAGTACTTTATAGGAATATTTTACTAAGTATTTCAATTGCAAAATTTAAAAGTATGTTTTGAAATTCATAAAGAAGCCGTTTAGTGCAAACATTTAGAAAACTAAGTGCCCTAACCCTGGACTATCAGGGTTCAAATTGCAACACACCAGTTACTAGATCTATAAATTGATGTCTCTCTGCCTCAGTACCTTCAAATGGAAAATGTGAGTAATAAGCCCTTATATAACAGGTAGATTCAAAGATTTGTTGCCTGCAGAGCACTAGAGATAAGGTTGAGCACCCAGCAAACACCTAATAAATATTATCCATTTTTCTTTAACAAGAGAGCTGTTTCTCAAACAAGAATCTTATCACCAAGCAGGAGTTCATGAGAATAGACTCAAGAGTCTTCTATTCAGTATAAGAAGCATAGATTTTTAAATTTTCATATTGCTAAAAGTTTTTTTAATATTAAAAATATCTTACATTGGAAGATCTGCCAAGCAATTTCAAATCCTATATTTGCACTTACACTTGCACTTGCTGTAAGTGATCCCCCAATATGCTAATATTTAACTTCTGGTTTCTCCATATATTCTTGGAGTTTAAATTTTCTCAAGGTTGAGAAATACTATTTTAGAACGTCAAGCATGTAGATGCCATAGGTCATATAATAAAATGCAAAATTCAAACTTGATTTAATGTAGTCATCACTAGTCTGTGTCCCAATTCTCTTGGGCCATGTATCTATAAGTCATATCACAGGATTTTACTGCTTGGACTTGTTTGGAGTCTAACTATTGGGAGCTAGGCAGAAGGGAGTAGACTATGATTACTTACCAATCTCCAGTCGGTGTAGATTTATATGAATATGTATTTTTCTGTAAAAAGTGCTTAATCACTACTGAAAATTCTTTCAGAGTCCACTTTTGGATTTTTTGCTATTAATTGGCTGCAACTCCAGGCCTCTCTACCAACTCAAGTTGGATATGCAAAATATGTGAGTGATAATGGATTTGTTGATTTAAGCTATTAAGTGATGTTTTGTCTTCACCATTACATTCTGAATTGTGCGTACCTTCATTTCACCCGATATGCTCAAAACATGATACTAGCTGCTGTGTGCATCAGAACCAGGCTTGTTTCCCAGTGCAACCCTTTCCTCTTGTTTTATGCCCTGCCTAATGTAATCTAACACTGAGGTCACATAAACTCTCCATTATCCTTAACTTGCTCTTGTACCGAGTTGGTGTCTTTATTACTGTCCTCATCACTGGGACAAAATATCCAACACCCACAACTATAGGTCACTGTTGGCAAACTTATGGCATGTGTACCACAGCTGGCTATTTGTTATCACTCAAAGTTCTAGAAGATTCACCACCACTGTTATAAGGGGAGAGATTTCGTTTTCTGAGGTTTTTCAGTTCATGGTCATCTTGCTCCAGGGCAAGAAAAAGAGGGTGGAAGGGTCTCAGGGAGGAGAGCTGCTTGCATGGTAGAAGGAAGGGGCCAGGGAGGAAGATATACCTCTCTAGGTCATGTCCCCAGTAACCTGCCTTTTCCGAGCAGATCCCATCTCCTACTAACACATCCAGCTCTGAACTTTCCAGGGAATTAATTCACAGATGAGTATAACACCCCCATGGTCTAATCACTCTCCACCCTGACTACATGAGTCTTTGGAAGAACATGCTAGATCTAAGCCATAACAACTGGTAATGTCATTGGGCTCTGGTTATTCTTTAATTAGTGATGAAGATAATAAAATACCTGCAACTTCCACCCTTTTCTCCTGATGCTAAGCAACAATAAGGATTCACGCTCTTTGTTTCCCCTGGATAGATGGAGAACTGGCACTGGAATGCAATGAATATTGTTTGTTAGGAGAGTCTCATTCAGCCTGATAATCTGTGCTTAATCCCAGCCTGGATCCCCATAGAATTGTTTGGTGGAGGTTCCTAGAGTTTGCTAGAAGCAGATCCAAGGGCCAGTGTTTTCTGTTAATGGTAAAGGATTCATGCTCCATTTCCTGGTCATGATTCTCACGAAAGGCTCAGTGATCTGTCAGAAGTCATATTTGCCTCTGCTACTTTCAGTCAATCATAAGAACTTTTGGGCAGTTGCTTATAGAGCTACTTGGTGAGCAAGTCTAGGTCCAGTTGAGCTAATGCTTTTCTTAGCTTGAAACCTAAGAATAACTTTACTGTTTCTTAAAATTTAGTGTGCACTACAGGTTCTTTTTTGTCCTTGAATTAATTTTCCTAATCCCTCAGATATTTAGAAATTGTATTACAAAGTATAGGAGTTTATAGCTCCAAATTTTATCATGGAAAGATCTGAACTCAAAGAAAGATACTTGACCACAACCAGAAAATCAACTTCATAAACCACCTACACTAAATGTCCAGGTACTTTAAGAACTTTACCCCCACCACAAGATTAAAAAAAAAAAAAAAAAAAGGAAACTTAGCTCATAACATTGTAGTGACATACTTCTTTTCTTGGCAACATGTAGTATTTATGCAACATTAATACATTCAAGAACCTTTTTTTTTTTTTCTCAAGGCATTTATGTGAGCAAGTCACTATTGCATGAAAAAGAGGAAGTGAAAAAGCAAGATAGGAAAGTGTTGTGGGGACATGACTATAAAAGATTTTTTAAAGAGAGCAAAAAGTTAGTATTTATCCTAAGGCCAGTGTGTTATTCTTTTTTTAAAGATAGATCGACCCAAGATGCAGCTTGGTGATTCCAGTGAGATTTGTACAATAAGATTTATATTTAAAGGTGATCACTCTCTCCAAAGTTGGTAGAGTTAAGACTGGGAATAAAAAGTGGAGTAGCGGGCATTCCACAAGAGGGAGTGGTAGCTTTGACTTGAAGACCAAGAGAGCGGCTTGGCACAGTGATACTGGTTTGGGAGCTGGAGCAGGGATGCACATGGGAATGACTAAATGACTGAGGTAGCAGAGCAGTTTTCTGGAGAGAAGAGGCCTAAGGACAGAGCCAAGAGGAGCATCTATCTTCAGGGGCCTAGCAGAAGAAAGATGGGTGTGAAACACTACCAAGCATAGATATAGCAGGAGACTGTGCAGTCCAGAGTCTATGGGAGGGATTTTCTTAACAGTATTTTTAAAAGCTCAAATAACCAGAAGATCGCTGCTGGAGCAAGATTGTCAGTGGACCTCTATGGTAAAAATTGTATTGGGAGAGATTTTCAAGTAAAAGAGAAGTGCAGATGTGGAAGAACAACTGAAGATGGCTCTTTCAAGAAAGTGGGCTTTGACAGAAAGTGGACCAAAACAGCTGGGATATGACATAGGGTCGCAGAAATCTTTTTTGGTTTTACTGTAGTTTGAAGTAGACTATAGAAAAGAATAGCTAGCATATCTAAAGCAAAAAGAAAGAAGTCACTGTATAGGGAATAAGTGGGAATGAAGTATGGAGGGCAAGTAGAGAGATTATTTTGGACACTAGGGACCATACGTCTTGTACTATAATTGGAAGAAAGGATGTGGCTAACCCTACATTTCAAGTTTTTGTCTCAGGCAGTTGAAGGAGCTCTTATCTTTGAGCCATTAGGTGTAGGAAGTCAAGTCATCTGTTAAAATTCAGTGAGGACGTTTTGGTTGGAAAGCTGAGGAATGTGAGACTTTGAAACGCCTGCCAGTAATAGTTAAATAGCTTATAGCAAAAATATAAAGCCCTTCTTTTTCAATACAGGGTGACTGTATCTGAATCACAGTATCAACATGGTAAGTTATACATGACTAGTACAAAATAACAATATATGGTAGTATTTGTTATTACTGATATTTTCATTTTACTTCTCTCGTTTTGTGTCACAACACTAACTTTTTTCCCTAGATCTCCTTGTAGCCTTCATTTAGGCCTATTTGATATTTTCAGTCTCTTGGTTTTATTCTTTTTCCTTAGCTTGAAAGTTTTACATGATATCTCTTGATACTGTGCAGTCTGATATGGCCCTGCACCCAGTGTAAGGCTTCCTGATTTTTTTTCTCTATAGAGATAAGTCCTCATTTCTCTCCTGTACTGTCTTTAGGACCTGAACACTATCAAGTTCAGGACCACTCTGTTTCTCACCAAAGCTTATTTACAAGTGAAATCCAATAATGGCCTTGAGTTGAAACAGTAAGAATCAATAAAAATAACTAGATTAGAGAATCAGATTTAATCATGTATAATATTATAAGGCTGAAACTCTTAGAGGCATTTGTGGGATAAAATGGGCCATTTTATCTTTTATATTTGTAATCACCATGCTGTATTTTTGTTCAGTTTGTCTTACCAAAAACAAACAAAAAACAAACAAATCTCCCCAAAAAGTAGACAAAATGAATGAATTAGCCACCACCACTACCACTGACAAAACCAAAAACCTGAAACCCATCTTTTTGGTAGAAAGTAAAATTGAAAGTTTTGCTCTGTTCAAATTGCTACTGAAGATAAATTTCTGTTCATTTTACTAGTACCTTTCTCCCTTCCTGGAGTTTTTGGCTTTATCCCAGGATCTTCTCCCCATGCTCTGAATCCTGGGGTCTTGGTTCTCTCTGTGTATTTGAGAACATGAGTCAGCCATCCTGTCTTTTCCCCCTGCTTCCCCTTATTATCTCTAGCAAGCTTCTCCCACCTACTGCCCCTAGGGCCCACCTGTGTCCTACTCTTTTCTAAGTGAATAATATGAAACTGAACCCTTTACAGGGTGGCAGAGTGAAAAGACCCACCAGAGATCATTACTGAGCACCAAGGAGAAACTTGGCTCTCAGTTCAGTCAAGGGCAAGGACTTATTGGCTGGTGATCCCTAATCTTATTTCATAAGGTTGACTATGCCTGTACCAAACCCTAAAACGCTCTTAACTCATATTGTGACAACACCTTCAAGGGTATCAAGTATATATTCCAATTTGAGTATTAAAGCACTTCACCCTTATCAGTGCTGGCTGCACAGAGAATCATGAAAAAGTTTATGGTATGGTTAAATGGACACAGCCAGGCAGAAGGCACCCATAGATAGACCAGGAACACCATTGGCTTCTCTATTTCAGGGAAGTTTGTTTGAAAGAAACTGGGGATGCAGGTACAAAATGGCTGAGTGTTTTTTTTTTTTTTTTTTTTTCTCCTGACCAACAGAGCTGCTCGTTAGTAACTTGAAAGGACGCCTAGATCCAAAATAGTATTAAACAAGTGTTTCTTCAATATGAGATCATTATGTTTCTCTTCTAAATCCAAATACTAATTGCAACCTTGCTGTGAGCATACAATATTAGGGCCATCATAGCCATGGTAACAGAATGCAGGATGAAGTGGGATCCTATCATCTGCACAGTGTTGCTGGTGGTTGGGGTGGCAGATGAGCATTTTCTTACAACACCTCTAATGTCCAGCTCCAAAGAGGGAATTGCTTTGCATACCTCCAGGCATTTTTGCCACACAGGTTCTGTTATCTTTGAACACTTGTATATCTCTATAATTAATTTCAATACAGGATGGCTTGTTAATGCCTAGACAAAAATACTTGCTCAAATTAAAATTTCAACAGGCACTTTACAATGGCCATTTACATTTCAAAATTAAACCCATAATAAAAACTTTTGTGTACTTATAATTGGACTGATTTTTAACACCCAATGATAAACATCTATGTAAATAGCCTCCCAAAGATTTTACACTTAAGAAAAAAAGAGCACTTAAATGAGCTGCTTAGAGTCACCTTCTCTCCTTTGCACGATAATTGTAATGCAAAATAATAAACAGCACAGGGCACCAGAGTACAACACTTCTAGGATGATAGGGTGTCATTTATATCGAGATAATTAGGCATTTAAAACCTACCAATACCAATTTTAAAACCTACCAATTAAAAAAAAAGTGTGCTTACAGTAAACTCATTGAAATAAATTTCCATTTACCTTTGCTGTGCTTTCATTGCAAATATGTCCACAGCTTGTTCAGCCCCAAGGACTCTGTTTTTGTGTGTAGGAAGTGAGGTGCACATTAAGAGTTCATAGCCCAACCTTCTTATAAAAGCAAAAAAAGTATTTTTTTTTTTTTTTTAGAGATTTGCTGTAAACATATGAACCATATGCCATTGTTAAAAAGCAAGGAAATAGTTGTGTTGGCAAAAAGACTTGTTACTATTAGGAAAATTGGAGGCATGAACAGAGTTCCATGAGCGCTTTTCTCCTAGATTGTATGGGAAGAGCAAAGCAATAATGGGTCCGCTGTTAACATTCAGAGCCAAATGCACGGGCTTCCTTTATCATAGTTAATGAAACCAAATTCACCTTCTCAGGAATTTACTGAAAATGTACCATGAAAGTTTTGTGAAAGAATAAAGGAATCATGTAGCTTTACACATGACACATCATTTAGACTGCAAGAAAATATTAACCCTTGAACACTAATGAAAGTCCTAACAGATCTGTAGTTTTTTTTTTTAACCCATTGTGAGTTCTATATTCATTCATTACTTCACTTATTCATTTATCAAATATTTATTAGTCACTTCATGTTAGGCATTATACTAAATAGATGCTACCAATTCATATGTGAATTCAATTCAGTGAAGAAAGGTAGATGTAAACAAGCAGTTTCAATAAAATAGAGAATTATGAGCAGGCTTCATACAAAATGCAAGGGAAGCAGAAAGAAGAAAATGACTTATTTTGCACTGAAGAAAGATTTCCTGATAATAGGTAATGTTTGAATAAAGTGTTAGCAGATAAGCAGATGTTTGTTGGGGAATGAAAAGAGGAAAATTAGGTAGAAAAGTCTGGAAGTTTAGAAGCACAGTCATCAAAGC
This sequence comes from Ctenomys sociabilis, assembly GCA_004027165.1. Lineage (NCBI taxonomy): Eukaryota > Metazoa > Chordata > Mammalia > Rodentia > Ctenomyidae > Ctenomys > Ctenomys sociabilis. The sequence continues at coordinate 45,504 of PVKA01013916.1, read as the reverse complement.
ATTGGATTTTGATGCCTGCATACTTATGTCTAGAACACGAGGTGTTTGCCTGGAGTATAATAGTGCTTCCTTATTTACCATTCCATTAAATCTCTTTTTTTCAGCGTGGTCTACAAAGCCTTTCATACAAATTTAAGGAGAGAATTGTTGACTTAAATACTTTTAGTAAAACCCAGAAGAATTATTTTGGGCATAGCTAGATTTAAGTGCTCAGAAGAGTGTATCTCTATGTCTACTAAAAACTTGCTTCTTCCAGTGTCAGTACCATTCTTAAGGTTGCATTGTATGAACCTAGCAAACCCAGCTGAAATTTGGATTTTATAAGGAAGGATATTTTCCCCAGAGAAAATAGGAAAATTCTTTTTTTCTAAATTGTTCACTAACTTCTCAGTCCTATTTATAATCAAATCATTTTGTATATACAAGGTAAAACCAAGAGCTACTAATATTTTTTTTAATGTATTTGGTACAGGGTCTCACTATGCAGCTTGGACTTACAGTGAGTCTCCTGTTTCAGCTTCCCCAGTGCTGGGATTTACGGACATGTGCCACCACACCTGGTCTTGGTGGCCAGCAAGGCATGTGGTACCAGGGATCAAACCTGAGCAGTTGTGCTTAACTAGGCAGGCGCTTAGACCGCTGAGCTAGCTCCACACACCCATAACTACTAATATTATTACTTGTGCATTTGGTTAAATTCATGAAGTAATCCATTCAATAAATGTCTTTTTGATATACACTAAGTGTCAGGCCTATTTTAGTGATCTGTGCAAAATCTTTGACACACTTTTATTTTTTAAACTTTGCACTTTGTTCTATTCTCTGTTTAGTAATATTTTCCAAAATGTAGAACACATACTTCTGAGAAGAGGTTATTTTAGTCCCAGAAATAAAAGATGTTGAATCAAGCAATGCAAATGTTATTTCCCTTTCAGTTCTTTCAGTCTTCCTAAGTATGTCACCAGAAGAATCTGTCTGGTACTCGGGTGTCTCCAATAGTCTTCTTACATAGAGAATAAGACTTTAGTTGTGGAGCTTCTGAGATGCTCTATAACTAGTCAGAATTCACAGTTTTTAATTATTTTTTAACTTTTTAATTATATAATGTTTATATAATGTTAATATAATTAACATAAATATCTTTCATATAAAATAGTTTTATTTGTATACTTGTATTCTATTAAAGGAGGAAATTCAATTTTTCCACTTATAGTACATTTTTCTAGTACCTTTCTTGAGTGAAATTAACTAATACATAGAAATTATTTTATTTCTTGGTACTGGAGATCAAACTCTGGACCTTGCACTTGTCAGGCAGGCACTTAAGCTGATGACTTATCTCCCTGGCCCTAGAAGTTATTTTAAAGGAAGATTTAAAATAATATAATTGGAGAATCTCATTAGGGTAAAAATCATGAGGGCAATAAGAAAACCACTGCAATGTGTATTATTCTTTGACAAGTATAATACCCCTACCTTTCAAAATTTCTCATAGAATGTCTCTTCATTTTTACCACTAAGCATCGTATTAGATACTGGCTTAAATAGTTATTTTTCTTGTCATATTAAGAAGTTTCTTTTCATTTCTATACAAGAATTATAATAACATAGCTTTCTTTTAATATGTTACTGCTATATAAAATTTTTTTTAAGTATAGGAATTAATATTTATGTAAAGTATTGTGCGTGTAAATAGTGCTGGCTAGAACCAAGACTGACTGAATTCACGTTGGTGGCAGAAACTTTGTTTTCAAAATAGTTTGATTGCATTCAGTGACCCTCCTCATCACTTTGCCAATAGATGTCACACGTGGTAAAGGTAAAGTTCCGGAAAATTAGCCATGAAATATAGTTTTGCTAGATAGTCACATTATAAGAAAGTAAAAGCCCTTTACCTCTAAAAAATTAGAACTTTAAAACCTAGTTAAAAATTTACTATTACCCAATGAAAACGTTTATATTTTGTAGATTAGCAGTGTACCTTGGAGACCAAATGACTTTGAAGCATACTGTGGGCTCTAGTTTATTCTAAAGATTTATTTGTATAAATTAAAGTAATTGTTAACTTAATACATTCATATCAGATAAAGGAGGGCACAAAATTCTCATTCTTCATTATTTTTAAATTAACATATATGAGGGTTCAATTTAAATTTATGATTCTTAGTTTTATTTTCCTATTGGAAAATAAACAATTAACAATTTACCCCTCCTATTAATAATTTGATAAAGAAAATAATTTTGTCTTTGTTATAATGACTTTATGGCATTTGTAGGCTATTTACTTAGAGATTACTTGAGTTCATCAGAAGCTCATGGGCTTGAATAAGAAAAGAATTTGGAAAAAAAAAAAAAGAATTTGGAGTTTGGAAGAATAAATAGAGGACAATAAAGAGGCAAAGGAAGACAGTGGGTTTCCGAAAAATGAGGAAGAGATGGAAAAGAGCCTTAGACTGTCTCTCAGAATCAAATAAATGGTTAGAAATTAATTAGGAAACATAACTTTTGTAAAAACAGATAAAGGTCATCATAAATAAGAATTGGCTATTTTCTCATGAATTTTTTTTAAAATACACAAATATGTAGCTCTTTTAAAATATAAAGAAATTACTGTTAGGCATGCAGGTGAGAGAAATTGACTTTTTCTTTCACTGTGTATCTTAATGCCACATGCCTTGCCTTGTTTCTTATTGTTATTTTCAAAATTCATGCTGAAATAATAATATCAGAAAATATAGAGAAATAAATCTAGACATGCAAAAAAGATCTGAACTGTTTGTGATCATCAGAATATTTGGATATTAATAATTCTGTAACTATTAGCAGAAAAAAATTGATTGATTGTCCTCTGATTTGCTTAAATTATTTTTATATATCCTCATAATTGTTATCCAAAAGAGGAAAACATAAGACAAATTAGAAGTGGAAGTCTTATGATAGTGTTTAATAGTTGATATTTAATTGAGATTACATCTTTAATCTCATCTTCTCTCACCAATGGTTCATCTTTATTCTTATTATCTTGTTTTCAGTACAGAATTATCACCCACTGGTTTTCAATTACAGAGATGCCCATATTGATTCCAGTCTTGATTTTAACTCACAACTGAAAAATTTCTCATTTAGGCCTCTAAATCTGTATTTTATAGCTAGCTTAGGCTCTTTTAAAAAATTATCTGAGTCAAAATAACAAAAAGATAAAACTCATAAACAGTACTGTTCAGTTACATGAAGCTATTGGGAAACAGACTTTAAATTATTTTAACTCAAAGCACTATTAAAATGTAAGAAGACAAATAGTAATCAAAAATGTCATCACCATATGGAGGAAAACTTGATGTCAGTCACAGCATTTATAAAGAACAGGTGGCGCTTAAGCAATCAAAAACCCCTTATGGAATTATACAACTGTAACCTAAATTCCATAGATCTGTGGTGAAGTGATGTACATAAATTAGACAAAAGATCTTTCATTAGCACATACATTCTAAATTATTTGACTGCAATTTCCAAAGTTTCAGAAGCAATGATTTGTAAAATCACATGCATACCACATTATTTACTCTTACATTTTTCTAAGGACATAATTGCATCCTTTGTTTCCTGTCAAAGACTGTGCCTGTTCTGTATTTAAAGCAGGATCTGTGTCTGCAAAATCCCCACCTCTAGCCTCTGTCCTCAGCGTCTCCCAGGGAGAGCAGGCAGGGAGGGCCATGCAGGGGGCAGTCTGACCTTGAAGACCACTGTCTGGGCCTGCTTGGTCCAAGTTCCACCACAGGCCTCTCTTCAGTCAGAGCCTGTGCTATCCACAGGAGCTCTTGTGAATCCTCTCTGTTTAACAGCCTAGGTTCTTCATAGCTTTCAAATCTTTACCAAGAGCCAAATTTTCTGAATTCAAATTTTACACAATTTTTAAGAAGTCAGTTGGGGTATAAAGAAAGCTATTTGGAGCCAGTAAAAATACTGAAGTAAAACCATCACTTCAAAATGTTTCAGGGAAGAGCAGATTGATATTTTGACCTGTGCTTTTGTAGTCCACTCATAAATAACTCCCTTCACACTTGGGTATTTCCAAATAATATTGTTGTCGATGGCTACTGATAATTGGAAAAAAGTTCTCATTTTGAAAACACATCCTGGGTTTGTATTTCTTTTGAGGTCTTCTGTCTGGCTTGAAGAAAGCAATTAGTGGCTGCAGATTTTCCACTGTTAATAGGTGAGTCTTGTAATTACCTCCAAAAGGAAAGTCTTCTTTCTAAATTCTTCCATATTAATCTAATTTCTGGAATCAACTGATTAATATAAAATCCCAGATGGAAGACTAGAGTGCTACTGACTCAGTTTGTTTCACATTTTTATTCAGAATTCACAGAAATGTCACTTTCCACTAATTTTTTTCTGTAATATGGAAAGAAAACTCAAGGTTAAATTTGTGAAAAAAATAAACTGAGCCCTTTTCCCTCACACAGAAATACTGAGCAGAACTCAGGCCTGGAGATCACAACTTAGCTCTTTCCATCATTTTATGCATTTTATTGCTTTCAGTGCCACTCTTTACCAAAATATTCTAACAAAATGCTAGTTGCTTCTGAATTATCTGATGTTTTGATACCGTTTTCCTTGTATTACATGTAAATTATAAGGCAGTTAGTAGGACTGATGGTTGAAGATTAAAAGTTACTTCCCCTGAGGTATTAATGAACTTGGTATTTCTGCAGAGATGCTCGTTGTTTTCCACCTGGCCTGGGTATATCCACGACTCACTAAATTTATGCAGGTACCTTGAGAACAGGAAGGAGACCTTGGTTTTGTTTCTGTCACCCACAGTGGGTCTTATGGCACGTAGCACAGAGCACACTCCAGAGTAAACAACTGCTGAATGGATAAAAGAAAGGACAAATGAATATATGTTGTGTGAGCCTCCCAATATTTCCCCTCAGGTGTTATTTTAATGTTAAAAACATTTATATCAGGAATATGTTCATTCATATTTCTAAAGTGAGTTAAGATTCAGCGTTCACATTATTTTTCTAGTTCATAAAATGAATACACCGCCTCTTACCCAACATAGCTATTGTATGTGAGGAGGTAAGAAGCCGTTTCTAAATTATATCAAGCATCTTTAAATACCATTTAGGATGAAGGAAAGAATTGCTTTCCACATTTTCAGAATATTCTAGGGCACAGTGAGAGTTGCTTAAGTACAAATGTATACAATGTATAAATATAAGATGTATTTATAAGAAAACAGAAAATAGGAGACAGGCGTATCCATTTTCCTGGTGAAATATAATAGCAAAAATAGTTGTAATTGTTGATATTTATTTAGAGCTTGAAACTGTTCAGAATGTACTGTGCTAAGTGCTTTATGTACAATTTCCTACTTATTTCCAACAATCATCCTGTGCTACAGGTACCATTACTCCTTTTTTTCTGACAATAACACTGACGTTTACACGTATGAAATAAGGTGTTCAAGGTGATAAATGCTAAGTAATAGGATAAAAAAAAATCAAACCCAAGTCTGTCTCACCAAAGGTTTTTATACTTCAGAATACGGTCCTGCATGTGTATGGGCAGGTTTTCAAAGCATGTCAGCACGTCCAGGGAGAATCCCAATCCAATTCAAGACACCTGTGTTTATGTCATATGTTAAAAGTTTTTCTTCCTTTTACCCCCAAATATGGGATAGTCAGTGACGTTTAACTGCCAGTAAAATTCCAAAGAAGTTCTTTACTCTGCAAGTGTTTGTTCATATGAAGTATTTTGAGTGTCACCCCTGACCAAGAGAGTGTAGAGACAGTGTCCTAGAATCTGAATCCCTCTGCAAAATAGCCTCTTTTTTGGTAATGGGGGATCTTCTCCCTGGGTTCAAAGGACCTCCCTCTACTTTGTGATTTCTAACACATTGTGCACTACATAAAGAAAAGACCAAGAGCATATCATTGTCTTGGACACTGGTATGGAATTGACAGACTATAGGTTGTTCAGAGCAAATGTTCTTTTGCTTTATGGGGTCCATGCAGTACCAGGCACTGGCAAAGTGGCTGAACACATCTGCTAATCTTGATGTCACTTACCCTGTCATCCTTGTCCTAAGGATAGGGTAGCAAATTTGTCTTGTTCTGCTTTATTTAAATAAAGATATTTGAATTATTTTATTCCCAACAGTCAATGATGAAATAAAAAAGTAAGGGCTATAGATACAACTGCAGCTTTCTCTGTGTAGTTATCCATAGCTTGTGGAGATGAACATTTGCAACCTATGTTTTTATTAAATGAATTCCAACAGCATAATCTTGGGAAACTAAACTGTTTCTTTTTAAAAATAATTGTAGCTCTTAGGCTGCATTTGTGATAGCAAAAAGTAAGGGGGGAGGGAAAGCCCTTCTGGATTCAGACAATGCCACTTGATCCTTTCTAATGAAATGTCTGGGAAATAAATAAAATTGTATAAAATAGGAAAAAATTAAGTGAGAAATAAAAGTAGGGAATCAGTTTTTGGGAACTGTTTTTCAAGAAGCAAATGTGACTCTGGCTAGTTGTAGCATTTTATTTATTTGTTTGTTGGTGGAAACACTGAGAATAAAAATAAAAGTGATCCTTTTGTGATCCTGTTTGGCCGTGACAGATTCCTTCAGCATTGCCATAGTAACTGAAAGAAATGCATTTATGAATAGACTTACATTTCTAAGGCTTGAGTTTCCTGCCAAGAAGTGAACACAGGGTAGAGAAAACAAGACAAAGTCAAGGCAAAGGAAAAGAAAACAGATTGAGGTGTTGATTCCCAGGGCCTCTTGGAGACTGTAGCCATACACTAGGTTGAGACAAACTTACCTTCTTAGAATTTTAGAAATTGAAATTGGTCCTTTTTTCAGCAAGCATAGTTAATTTCTTCAGTTCCTTTAGATGTCAGAGGCAGAAAACAGTTCCCTGGATCATCAACATTCATGCATTAGAAGAATAATTCCTTTTGATATGGTCAGATAAGGGAAGAGGACAGAGTTGCCAAATGCGTGAACTGGCTAGGCAAGTGATGTTCTCATTTAATAAGTAAAATAATCTCATCAAAGAAAAGTCAACCAGTCACCTTTTTCATGATCATGAGAAATTTCTCCAAGTAATTACTTGTTATAATTATAACAAAGGAACATAAAATAGAGATAAGTCATCCACACTGTTCTGTTGAAGACAAACAAGACTGCTTGGGATGATACACAGCAGGCATGCAGAGCAAAATGTAAGCTACTGGGCTGAGGAGATAGCTCAATGGCATAAGCACTTCCCTACCAAGCACAAGGTCCTAGTTCAATTTCCAGTACTGAAAAAAAAATTCAGCTAGTTTCTAGAAAGAAGAAACATAAGCCTAGTATAGCCTGACCTTCCTATTTTTAAGAGAACTTGGAAGTCAAGATTTTTACTTAAAATCTTTTGATATCTACGTTGTATGAGCAGTGTTGAGTTTGAAGCCAGAGCATGGCACATGCTACACAGGCAGTCTGCTGCTGTCCTGCACCCTTAACCCTATGTCCAAAGAAATTAATATACCACTAGGCCAGTGAAATATGCCTGGAGATTACAGTTAGTTTCCATACTACCAGTCTGTGACTTCTAGAATCTGAACCTAAATGCATAGTGCCGTTTCTGCAGCAAGAACCATTGGCCACAGGAAGTACCTAGAGAGTACCACCTCCCAGAAATGGAGGTGGACAGAAGGATGATTGGAATATAGAATCTTCGAGAACTACAACCACCCTGAGAAGCAGATACTGCCAGTGTCCAGAGTTTGAGGTAGAAAGGAGATGTTTTGGGTTTCTCTTTTTAACATTCAATAAGTGTTTATCCAATGCCTGGTCTGTCAAAATGGAATAAATGAGGAACTTTCTTAGTTGTTTCAATAGTTTGATTTTTTTATTGGTTTATGATATAATTGGGAGACATTACCATATAGAAATTATAACTCACCTTTATATCTTTCTAGAATCCAGTTCTGTGTTGCCTGTTTTCCAATCCCAAAAACATAGGTTCATATACTTTGTGCTCCTTCTTAGTTGTCTATCACAAGAGGTTTAGGGCAGTGCCAGTTAGTTCGTCATGAGTCCTTCTAAACTCTAGAAATCTGAAAGCTTCTTTACTAGCTGGATTGACAAGATGTCTCAGGTTAACCTTGGACATTTTGGACTGTAGATCTGGCATCTGTTTTTTTCTCTTAAGAATATTTGGTTTCTTTCGGAGAAAATGATATTTGCATTCTGAATGGTAGAAGCATTTATTGCTACTGAATTAGTTTTTTCATGCTAGATTTTTATTTTTGGCTGAAGGAGGTAGGTTTTATGTAGATGTTTGTACAGTTGTATGTCGATATACAAAAATTTTATACTTTTCTATCTTGATATATTCCATCTGGATTATATCCTAATATAGTTTGCATATAAATATTCCCTCCAAAGTCCAGGTGTTAATATTCAATAAATATTTATCAAATGCCCACTCTGTCAGAAAATGGGAAAGCAAGACACTTTCCTTGTTATCAGTGATAAAAACTTGGTTACTCCCTGGATTAATGCTGTTGGGAGAGATTAGCAACTGTAAGAGGTTGGCCTTGTGGGAAACCTAGAAGTTATTGAGGATATGAGGTTGAAGGGGACTGTGCTTTCCCAACCTCTTCTGTTTTCTTTCTTTTGCTCCCCAGCGATGAAGTGATCAGTTTTCCTTCACCATATATACCCCCATGAGGGGCAGTTACAGGCCCAAAGCACGGGGGCTAACTGATCATGGCTTGAAACTTCTAAAACTGTGAAAGAGAATAAACCTTTTCACTTCATAAATTGATCATCTCTGGTATTTGTTATAGTGATGAAGAATTGAATAACACAGGTTCTGTCACTATAACAACAACTATTTATTATTGTGATCACAGTGTCTCCTGTTTTTCAAATCCCATGGTCAATTCTCAGTTATATATTTTTGGCCTATCAGCAGCTTTGACATAGTTGATACCTCTTCTGAAATACATCATTCCCTTACCATCTGGTGTACATCATGTTTTACTCAGTATGTTCACCTAGAGTAGTTCTGAGTTGCCAGTCTCCCCACACTGGAGGTTGGGGAGATAGCTCAGCTGTCTGCAGGCACAAGTACCCAGGTGGAATTCCCAGTACCACATGTTATGCCAAGCAAGGTGGTGCATGCCTGTACTCCCAGTGATGGGGAGGCTGAGACAGGAGGATCACTACAAATATAAGCTGCACAGTGAGACTCTATACCAAGTAAATCAATAAACAAAAGATTTTTAAAAGATTTTTTAAAACCCACACTAGATGTTCTTTCTGAAAGTTTCTTCTGGCATAGTCTACTTTATTTTAACCAACCAAATCCTTACAGTTATTCAGGACAAAGCCTATGAAGAAGCTTCATATTTCAGGCTGCAGATTTTATGTTATCCATCAAATTTCAACCAAGTAGACCCTTCTTGGTTTTAACTTAAAAATATATTTGATTATTTCATACCCCTTCCATTACTACAATCTTGTAACAAGTGATCATTATTTTTCAACTGGATTATGGCAGTCATCTTCTGATTTACTTCCCTGTTTCCAATGGGTCCTACAGCCTAGAATAAATAACTTCATTAAATTTCAGGTCTTTTCATTTCATACCACTACTGAAAATACTTTAAAATGTTCTATTTTCAAAGAGTAAAACATTTCAGTATTACTCAGATGGCTCAAAAGACCATGCGTGACCTATACCCTTACATTCTTCTGCATTTCCCTTACTTCCTCTGCACAAACCCACTGTCCTTTCTGCTATTTCTTGAGCATTCCAGGGATGCTCCTGCTTTAGGAGTTTGCACGTGCTGTTTGCACCTCCAAGATTTTTCTTTTCTAGTGCCGAAGCTTACTCTTTTACATAGCATTTATCACTCTCTACTGTTTGACATATTTTCCCTATATTTTGGTTATATATCCTCTAAATTCCATGAGGGAAGGAGAAGGCTTACAATACAGTAGGAACTTCATAAACATTTAGATTATACTATGAATAAAGTAATATTTGTTGAGCATCTACTATGTGCTAGATAGTATATTACTTGCTGGCATATGGATGGGTCATATAATCAGGCCTCAAAGGGAGCAAGTGAAAAGCAAATGGAAAATTTCCATATAAAGCCTCTGATGCTAGTCTTGTACATCCAGTTCTGTTTTTAATGGCTATAATGCCTTTTGATTGTTGAGGAAAATCATGCTCTAAAATTAGCCGAGGGGCCAGGTCTGAGAAAATTAAATTGAGAATGGATGCCACCTCTCTCTTTGGATTTGAGAAAATCTGAGAACCTTTCTGCTTCTGTTTCCCCAGCTGTAAAATAGGATTAATAGTTCCTGCTTCACAGGAGTCTTTTGAGGATTCTTTCATTCATGTAGTAATATTTATTGAAAATGGTAAGTGCTAAGTAGTATTATGCCTAATTAATTAGGTCTTCATCTTCCTGGTGTGGGTTATGGTGTCTGGCTGGTCATTAATAAAATATGCTGGAAGCTTTGCAGATTTTCCTTTCAGAGCTTTCCTGGTGGCTGCGTAAGCTGTGCACGAATTGGGCATCCAACCTTGTAGTTAAATACATACAGCTGTTTGAGTTCTACCATGCTCACATTTATTTAGTTGTCAGACAATACAAAATTGGAAGGTGTTGAAAACACCAGTTAAAAAGGGGAAATACTACAAAGGATCCTAGGGTGGTTAGTAATAGAGCCAGGCTATAAAACTAAGACTTAATTTAGAATTTGCCAGATAATACCAACGGGAATCCTAACACAGCCTCTGAAAAATTCCACTGGGAGTGGGGTAATGGTTAAATAATAAGCTGTATTATATATAACTAGGTGCCACAAATGACATTATAGAGGAAATTACATAAGGATGGAGGATAGGACAATGACAAAGAATGATATTTGTACTGATATGTCATATTGCAATGTATCTTTTCTGAGAATATATTTCTAATAAAACAGCTGTAATATAGCAGTTACCAGAGCCTATGCGCTATTATTTTAAAATCAGGTGTGATAACAGCAGTCAGGAGTGAGGTACAAAGCAGAATGCAGTAGAAAAAGAGTGGACACCAATACTATAGCGGGTTACCAAGCTGGTTGCTACTACAGACAGTCATTGCATAACATATAAAAATATATCTTTCTGGCCATTCTCAGGATGCGGTATAGTTGTGAGGTAAGTCTCAGGAATCCTATATATTCATCAAATATCGCCAGCTTTCTTGTGCCTTCTAACTCTTCCATATTTTTCCCAAGGAAATTTTGAGGTCTCAGTCTCATTTATTTATTTGGGCATCATGGCATCCAAGTTTCATGAGGATATTCCAGTGAATTATTAGGGCTTGTTTCAGGAATTCTTGACAGAATACTGAACCTGAATATCTATATCAGCAAGATCTCCATTCCCTAGCCTTCTGCTGTACCTTCTTCTCCCAGCATGTTGTCTTAAGTTTGGAAAGATTGCTATAGTCTTCTACCTCATAGAACGATTCTTCCTAGAACATTGTTCAGTGACATTCACCATGTCACCACTCCTGTAATTAATTGATAGCCTGCTCATCTCATAAGGAGAACCTATTCCATTTTCCAAAGTTCATGTTACATAATTATTTTTTTAGAACAAAAAATTAATACATCTACAGTTTCTAGTTATCTTACCTTATTTTTAGAGTTGTTTATATAACCTCTTTGTAGCATTGACTATTAAATCAGAAACATTTGTTTTTTCACATATTTCTAACTACTTTCAGCCTTAGTGGATTCTGATTTTACTCACATATCATCTGCCATTTCATATCAACTCTCCCTTGTAAGTTTCTTCTGTTCAACTTGTCCTTTAAAATAACTGTATTTCTCAGCCTCCTTCTTTGATCATCAGATTTTCTCCATCAATAAATACATCCTGTATATTCTCATATAAACCAGTAATTCCAGCTCTCAACTCCCAATTTTTTATCTCTAACTCAGAACATTCAGAGTGATATATATTTTTCATTGTTTTCTCAACCTGTTTATTTGGATAACTGTCTTGAATTGAAGACATCCCCAGTCGAGCTCCATTCTTTTTGTTCCTAGCCTGTTCCTCCTGTCCCATCTTGATGAATGAAAGATACGTTTTTATTTCTATTATGGTTTGCATGTATCTCCTCCAAAACTTTAGGTCTAAATGTGATCCACATGTGGCAGTATTAAGTTTTAGAGGCTTCAAGGAACTGATTAAGTCTTTTTTTTTTTTTTAGCGGAACCAGGGATTGAACTCAGGCCCTTGCGCTTGCCAGCAAAGCACTTATTCCACTGAGCCATCTCCCCAGCTGATTAAGTTATGAGGTTGAAGTGAAGTGAACTTAATCCCTTCCCCTCCTCTTCATGAAGACACAGTGCCAGCCTTCCTGCCGGGTGAGGATGCAGTATGAAGGCCCTGTGCCCATATTGTATCTCTGCACATTGATCCTCAGTCTTGTCAGCTCTCATTTTGCTTTGTATTTTATTTCTATCTTCTAAACTCTCCTTTTATTTATTCTTTGTGGAACTGAGTGTGTTCCTAAGAACAAAGTTACATCACCAATCTCTTTTTGAGGTACTTACACTCTCTTTGCCACACATGATTTCAACTTTTTACCAGGAATACACCTTCCCTGCAATTCTCATCATCTCCCTACCTCAGGGTAAAGAGGACCCCCCATATTCTTTGTTCTTAGCACTAAACTTTGTGCATAGTTGAAATTTCAGTAAATGTTTTGAAGGCAAGGACTCCATTAGTCCATCTTCTGCCCTCACTCAGGTGATGATGAGCTGTAATTTACTTTCCTATAAGTCAGTTCTCATTATCAGAAGATTCTGTGCTTGCAAGTTTGTCTAATTGCTGCAGTTTACTTGTTGTCCCTAAAACCATTATTCCCAGCACTTTCACAGTCATTCCTAGATATGAGCAGAAAGATGAAAGTTGTGAGTTGCCCAGTGAATCTGTTTTCAATGGAGGTGGAGCAAGGCAATAGTTTGCCTTCTTGTTTCAGCTCTCTCGCTGTAAATAACTGTCAGTTCTGAGTTTGTGCTGCCACTTTTTAAATAGTTGTCATTTGTTTGTTTTTGTAATCCCACTATTTTAAACTCCCCTCATGTATAGCACCAAAGTTCTCTCTAGGGTTCCTAAGTACAAGAAGATTATGGTTCACCTATGGAGAAAACATAGGTGTTGGTTACGTTTTGTGCAGGCGTGAGTTACTGTGCTGTTGGCCATGATTTCAGCATCAGTGAATTAACAACATGGTATACACTGGAAAAGAAAAATAGTATGTGCCAATTTATACATGAGGCACTCCAGACAGTGCTAAAGTAATATTCCATCTATAGTGCAGGATGATGCTATGAAAACAATGGAAAAGTTGTGAAACTGGGGGATTCACTCAGAATTCATGATGTGATGACCAATTTCAAATAGAGTAAGAAACAGCACTATTATGATACTGAAATTTGTGGCCATGTCATCCAGGGTCAAGAAAATGGTAAACTCTTTTAAGCCTGTATCTTGGTATCAAGAAATATTACCTTTCATTATTTAGAAGATAGATGTATTTTCACACAAAGTGTGTTTAAACAGAAACATACATACAGCAAGTTGTATACTGATCAGTTAATGAAAGTGTACCCAGCATTTAGCTCACAGAAACCTAACACTGTGCTTGTGGAAGCTATTCAGTGTTCAGAGTGACCTTAGACAGCGTAACTTTTGCAACTGTTGTGAACAGTAAGGCTTGATTGTGCCTGATACCCTGTGCTAATGTATGCAGAGTAGCTCTGCTGTTGCCTGAGGGATGTTCTAAAGCTAAGATCTATAATCAGATCATTGTCCAGTGGTAAACCTTTCAAAGGTCTGCATAACATTCAGCTCAAGTTCCCTGGTTTAACGTGGAACTAGACCCCATTTCCTAAGGTCATCCCATACGTATTCCTTGCTCCAGTTATTGGAACTATACTTGTATTTTTCATGGACTCTTTATACTCTTTCAACTTCGCTGTACATTCATACATCCTGTTCTCTCTTTCTCTCTATCCTTCATCTGGTTAATGGCTATTCATTCTCCTAATCTTATCTCAGAAATATTTTCTCTGGGGGACCTTCCTGACCCATAGTCTGATCTAGATGCCTTTTTTCTGGGTCCCAGGAAAACCTGTAAAATAGCACACACGCAGATGCTTGATTTTCTGTATATTTTTTTCAGGAGACTAAAACATCTTTTAAAAGAGGAATCATTTCTAGGATTTTTTGCCCCTAATACCAAGGATAGTGCCTAGCATGTTTAACAGATAGGAAAAGCTAAGTATATGTTTATTCAGTGAAGTTAGAATGAATAATCAATTTCATGAAATCTGTTCTCTTCAAGTATTTGAGAAGTTTTCCAGGTAAACATTGTAAGTTCAAATAGCTCTTTCTCTATAGACCTTTCTCCATACCTTGCCATACTTTGGTCACATTCCAGTTATTTGAAGTGAATTTTAAACTATGATATACCTAGAACATAGGAGATAAGCATTGTAGATGTAAACAATTTCCTTTCCATTGTTTTGAGTAGTACACAATAAATAGAAATGTACAAGTACAGAAATGAATACTAATGCAGTCTTAAAAATTTTCTTTTTTCATTTCATTTTGTGTAAACTTAATTCTGTAATCATTAAGTCTTTGGTCAGAGGGGAAGAAAGAGAGATAATGGTGTTTGCCTATTTCAGATTCTGTTTCAATCACATTTATCTATAGTAAAGCATAAATGCCTTTCATGGTCATGTTTCTTAGTTTTAAAATTACACTTGGGCAATATGTTCACTATTGCTCACTATTTATGCAAATATAGAGAATAAAAGCCTGTCAAAAATTTTAAAAAATTCTTTTTTTCCATCCCTTTTTCTAGCCACAAGTCATTCTGTTTAATTCTGTTGAGTAGGTATTAAACTCCTCACTTTCAAATATGCTGCTGGAGAACTAAATATTCTCAATGCTTATTGAGAAAAATCATAATTATTTATTCCAAATGTTGGACATAACATTTAATTCCTATTACACAGCCAGTTTTGTCCCATTGTTATATGCTAAGAATACTTTTAGATACAAAATCTTTTATATAAAACATTTTCTATATTTCTTGAATTCATGCTATATGTTTTTATCCAAGTCATCAAAAGTATTAAGCAAATCAGGAATTCTGCTCTCCATTTTATACTTGAATTTATTCATACATTCGTTTTTGGTGTGGTGCTGGGGACTAGAGCCAAGGCTTTCTCACTGACTCCTTTTCTAAGTTGTAATTTTGAGATAAGATGAGCTGCCCAACCTGGGTTCCACATTATAATCCTCCCGCCTCAGCCTCACAGAGCACTGGGATTATAAGTAGGTGTCACCCTACCTGGATTCAAAATTCTTTTGGTGTAATTCTTGGCTTATCTAGAAATTCTATGCCCTGGTCTGTCTCGTGCTGCTCAGCACAACCTCACAGACTGGGTAATTTTGGAAGAAAAGATTTATTTTCCCTGTGGAGGCTGGGAGCCCAGACTTAAGGAGGCAATCCCTGGTGGAAGCCTTCATGCTGAGTTGTCAAAACAAGGTGAGCCAGCTAGAGCTGATATCACAGCTCCAAGCCCTTTACAACTGGTGTGAACCCATTCTGAAGAGCAGAGGCCCCAGCACTGACTGGAGATTTCAGCACTTTGCACAATAACCATAGGATTGAATTGCCACCACTATTTAAAAAAATTTTTTTTAAAGAAAATACATTCAAAGCACACTATCCCCTAAGTCCTATTTTCAACTGGCCCAAATTTACACTTATAGGTCAGGGTGGAGTAGAAGAATACAGGTTTAAAGAAGACAGACCTGATTAAAATGACATGTTTACTTCTTAATGCTTGAAAATTCTGGCAAATGACACAACCTCTCTGAGCCTCATAGTCCTCATCTACCTTTTTGAAGTGTTATATCTTTATAGGGTTTTGTAAGAATTAGAAGAATAATAAATCTTATGTTAATAAAAACAGAGCCTATCATAGTTTTTGGAGATGTTAACTTGCAAGTTCTGTTACATGACCTCCTGAAGTCGGAAAAGCTGTGGCAGCATCCTGAACTATGCTTGTAAACACATAGAACAAACTAAATGAGTTTAGTAGTCAACTTGTGTGATCCTGATGGCAACTTGCCCCCAGTTAGCTTTCACTGTTTTGTGTAGTGCAGAGTTCCCTTGTATCACAAAAAGTTGTAGGTTGGGAAAAGTTACTGATATGATCCCATTAATTTTTTTTTTAAATCACAAGTAGTCCAGAGAAAAAGGCACACTTCCTTTTATATTATTAGTAGATGATTGTGACCACAGTGCTGCATATATACATACAGAGTCTTCCAAAGTAATGATAAATACACAACCCATCATTTCAGCATGGCATTAGCATGTGTCTGCTTGTTTTAGCTATTTTTTAAAAAGTACTTGCCGAGACTCTTTTGTGCCATTCAGGTGGGTTTCTTGCTTTGGGTTGAATTTGTGTTTTTCTATCGCTCTCTCTCCTTCAGATCATTATAGATCCCATTTCCTCCACTTCTCATCCTGACAGGGTTTAAAAGTCCTCTTGGTGTGCTGTGGTGCCATTGATGCCAGCCTGACTACCAAAGATGGCATATTGTTCTGTAAAAACTGTCAAAGCAATGTGTTTTTGAATGAAATCATCTAAAGCTTTTCCAGGGATGGATGTGGAACACAGCATTCTGCTGTTTTGTACTGTGCCATTTTCCACTTGTAGACAATCAGTACAGTTACCTGTCTCCAGCCTTCTGCCAACACAGCTCTTCTGCAGACCCAGCGGCTGCTGCCAACAGCTTTCCTAAGATCACACCTGTGCCTTGCTCCCGTCTCCCTGGCATAATTTTCCTGAGTCTGGGGACTTGAACTTATTCAAAACAGCTAGGAGCTCTCTTTTCATCTCTGTGCCTAATTTAGCTTTATTTTCCTCTTATCCATGTTTGTTCTAGTCCTTTCAGTTTGAAGATCATTTTCCTTGATACAGAAAATAGAAGCAAATTAGGAGATGAGTAGCTCTTCTTTCTATAATCTGTTAGCATAATAAGATGAAAATCAAACACTCAACCTGTTCTTCCTTATTCTTTTTTTTGCTCTTGGCTTGAAAAGTTCTTCCTCCCTAGTCTTTTGCTTGTTTGTACACTTAGATGTATTTTGAAGTCCACTTCTCTGAATAACATTCTCCAGCTTTATTTTTCTCTCCTATTTTCATTCTTATGCACACCCCTTTTCTATTTATTTTATTCTCTTCAAACATGAGTCTAACAAAATATCCAAAGACTCATAAGTCATTTCCTTCAGGCTCTTTCTCTCATGTCATATGTTTAGATAATTGAAATTAGCTCTCTGGGATTCAGAATACTCCCATCTCCATGGAAGCATTTATCTCTAGTAGGGTCCCCATATTGAGCTTAAGCTGCCACTAGAACAAATCTTCTGAACCAGTGTGGCAGGCCTTCTGTAAGTCTGTTTATTGAGAGACCCACAAGGTGTGAGGCACAGAATGTACCCTAGGAGGAAACAGAGACAGGTATGCCAACTTGGCCCAATAAAAAACCTCTGATGAAGTATACACTGCTCAGGGAAGGGCATGATAAGGTCTAGCTGTCACCTGAATTCAACCCTGGAGAGAGACAGAGACAGAGACAGAGACAGAGACAGAGACAGAGACAAAGACAGACAGAGACAGGATTTATAGATAAACAGGCTCATACTTCCAATTCCACCAGCATGAGATCATTCAAATCTGAATGCTTTTTTTTTTTTAATTTCTGCAAATTTCTAGAACTGGGTTATTTTCTGAGTAGTGAGAGAGAGACAAAGAAATTATGAAATTTGCTGCAAGTCACAGAGAGGCCAGATCCAGGAATATGTGAGTTACTGTCATTACTCTAATGCCTTTAAATTCCCAGCATGATGAATCTGACATGATGAGCCTGTTATTTTCTTTGACCTTTTTGAAGGTCTTCAAGGATAACGACTCGCAGGTTGTGAGTGTGGTCCAAGACAGTGTTTGTCTAGCGTGTGCAAGTCCTTGGATCGCATTCCCAACAACAGAGACTCAGTATAAACACACACACACACACACACACACACACACACACACACACACACACACCTCTGAGTAAGCATGTATATTGCCTAGCACTTGATAAACATTTTTTGAATTCATGAAATCATTCACCTGAAGGACTAAAGTGCAAACACATTCCATGTTGCTTTTTTTAGTGTCATGGAATTCTAAAGTGTCTTAACGATTTTTTCCTAAATTTGTTGTGATGTTCACCTGACCAAGTACTCTACCTTGTATTCAGAGTGAAGTTTAGAGTGGCAGCTCCCTCTGTCCCCTCCTCCTGTTTCTGTGCAGTGACACTGTCAACAGGCAGGCCATGAATTTATCGGGCATTCCACATTTAGCAGGCTGCTTTCCCTAGTAGCTCCTTCCATAACTGAAGCCTTTCAGTACCACTCCATTTGGTTTCTTGCCAGTTATGTCGTGAAGGTTAGAGTTACATTCACTGCCATGTACATGAATATAGCATATTAGATTTAGAAAGATTTGTATTTTTCTTGTTTTCTTTTTTACTCCTGCTATATTCAGATGACCTCTCCATAGGAAATTTTAAGTTCTCTATACTGTGTGCTTTGGTCATGTCTTTTACTAGGGAAGAAACTTTACATTGGAAGAAATGCAGTGTCTTTAAGATTTTTAGTTGGTTCTTCCTAGCTTTCCCAAGTCCAAATGAATTTTTTTTCTTCCCACATGCTATCCTTTCCTCACGTGCCTGACAAGCTGACCATCCGAACCTAAGTGGCAAAGTTCTCTTCATGAGGTCTTTGCCCTCTCATTCAACTAATACACATTCTTGTACAAAATGCACATATAGTCCATATTGAAAACTATTATACTACTTTATGACACTTTCATGTTGGATGACAATTAGTACAAGGGCAGCATTAGCTTAGTGGTAGGGCACTTGCTGAGCATACGCAAGGCCTGATACCATCCCTAGTGATGCAAAAAGTGAAAAAGGAAATTACCACGAAAATATTTCAAGCCTTTTCTCTACTTCTGGCTGCTGGAGAGCTTATTGCCCTGGCAAGGTCTGTTTCTTCTCTTAGTGCTAAGAATTTTTCAGGCACATTTATTGCACAACTAAGAGATAAGGATGTTTTGAAGCAAAAATTTAGTGGGGGTTATAGAATAGTGTGGAGGTCAAGGAGTAGGAAAGAAAGACAGGAGCAGTTCTGTGAAAAGAAAATATGAGACATATATATATATAATATATATATATAAATGAAATATATATATATAAGTGAAATATATATATTTTATTTTTTTAAATGCATTTAGTACAGGGTCTGCAGGGTCTCACTGCATAGATCAGACTCGCAGTGATCCTCCTGTTTTCAGCCTCCCAAGTGCTGGGATTACAGATGCACGCCACTGTGCCTAGTCTCAATTGCTGTCTCAGCGTGCCCCTGGGGTGGAGCCGGGGATTGAACCCTGGTCCCTGCACCTGCCTAAGCAGGCACTTTAGTCCCATGAGATATTTGGCTGGCTCAAGACAGATTTTCTTTTTCAGTACTGGGAATTGAACTCAGGACCTTGCACTTGTCAGGTAAGTGCTTATTCTACTGAACTATCTTCCCAGCCCCCAAGACAGATTTTTACAATAAAGCTTATACTTCATTTCATAGAGCTTGAGATGCACAAAGTGACTAACTTTAAAAGTATGTTTTTGATTGGCTGATTATACTTCCAAAGCTATCAGACAATGGGCCATGTGAGATCATAAATTCCATAGGATTATATTTTGTTTATGCATTTCTCTGATCTCTTCTATAAGTTCTTTGGGGGCAGGAACTACTCTGAAGCTACTTACTAGTTTCCCCCCGAGTGTCACAGCCAGTATTTTTATATTCTGACTATCCAGAGTGTCACTGTGGCAGGCGTCATTTCAATCAGTTAATTCTTATACTGAATAAGTTTGATAAAATTGTCATTTTTTATTTCTTATTATATTATAAACTTAATAAAATATGCAGCTATTGGTTATCTTATATTTAAATAATTGGACTGGTAAGTGATTACTTTCACCTTCAGCTCTGAGTCTGTGAGATATATTTAATCTTTGCTGAGCTGCAGACTGCAAATGTTTCGGGTAACAAAATGGAAGTGAGGAGAGTTCTCAGATTTGCATGGCTATGTCCCTTAAGCCTGAATTATTTGGAGTTCTAACACCTCCAACTCAATTAAAAAATTCGTCTTGACTAACGCCATTTTGTTGCTGTTCCAATTTTAATAGAAAATATGTCAGGATAATCTAATATGATTTAAAGTTATACAATAGGGGATTTAGGGAAAGATACATGAGAGTGTCTGGCTTTGGGGCAGTTAAATATCACTGTTAAGCACACCTGCTGCAGGACAGGCCTGCTCTCTCTATCCAAGAATTAGCGCTGTCTGTGAGCACTTCTACCAAATGAGGCCACAGAAGTTCTGCGCAACAAAAGACTGAAGATGACCTTGACCCCGGAACCACGACTTGAACATTTCTACACTACACTTTAAAAAAAATTCTGCTTTCTTTTCTATGAGGTATATTTGAAATTTTTAAAACTGCCAGTTATAAAAATCTCAAAAACTTTTTTTTATATTTTGAGCCAGTTCTGTGAGTGCTCTATGAATATGCAATTTTTCAAACTAAAGATGACAAAATGTTCATCATAAAACTAACACCGCCCCATCCTCTTATTAGTGGAGGGATGGTGAACATTTGTACTGATGAGAAACATATGTATTTGAGTTTTGTGGACTTAAGTGCTTTCTCAAGTGAAGAATTTGAAATGCGAAGAACCCAAGACCAGTTTTTTTTTTTTGCCAGATGCCACCAAGTCTATTGTCAGAAAAATAACCTAGTTTTGGACTCTCACTTTAGTATTTTTATAGTCATACATAGTATTTTCATATGATAGCATTTTTTCAGGGCAAACTTTAATGAAATATTTCTGTTTTCTTTATCACTATTCCACTTTATGTAATAAGTTGTTAATCACTCAAATATTTATTGAGCATTACTATCCCATGTATAGATAATTCTGTAAGGTGTCATGAGAACTGGAAGAAAAAGTAAAATAGAAAAAATATAAAGCATGATTGCTTTTAGTTAAGAATTTATAGAGTCAAATGTTACTAATCATAGAAAATCTGAGGCTGTTTAGTAACTAGAGTTGAAAAATAATTCTGCTGAAGTTCATTAATTATGATAATCATAAGTTCTCATTTGTATAGTACTGTAGCATTTTAGAAGTAGCTTATCGAATCTTCATAGCCCTATAAAATTTGCTACTTCTGCCATTCGTAGGTAAGAAAATATGGGGCTTAGATTGGCTTATGGTGTTGAGTCTTTGAGTGACAGAAAGAAGAGGACTCATCATTTCGTATTTGTATAGTAGAGCCAATATGAGAAAAATTATTTTAACATGAGAATTCATGTAATAAGTTAAGCATGGAGAATATTACAGTAACTCAAGTTGAAAAGTTACAAGAGAAGATTAAACATCACCAAATGTTGTAATATTAATATTAATATTGGTCAACCCAAAAGGGGAACATTTTATTTTTAGCAACTTAATTATAACGATAACATAAAGTAGTGAATATTACAGTATGTGGTCTAAGTTTCAGTGTAGATAGACATAAAGGAAGCTGTTGCTGTATTAAAGATAGAGTTTATTGCTTCTTTGTAATCATTGCCTTTGTCTCCCAGCCCTGTTCCCCTTTCCTCAGCCCAACCACTAGTCCACTTTCTGTCTCTACAGATTAGCTTTTGTTTTCTATAATTGTAGATAAAGGCAACCCCCCTTCTGTGTATTCCACCTGTGGCTTCTTTCACTTTGCATAATTATTTTAGGATTCATCTATATTATATCCCAATGGTACTGTTTTAATTTCATAGGCTGGATGCAGTAGTTTTTCATCCTTTGGGATATTTGGTGTTTCCAGATTTGGCTATTACAATTAAAATTGCTATGCATATTTCTATACAGTCTTTATATGGACATGTGCTTTCATTTCTCTTGGGCAAGTAGCTAGAAATAAAACAATTGGCTTAACTTTTTAACATAATGCCTAGTTGTTTTCCAAAGGGATTGTACAATTTTTGCATCAGCATTTCAGTTACAAATCCTTCATATCCTCGTCAACACTTGGTATGGTCAGTCTTTCTAATTTAAGTCATTGTAATAGTCATACAATAGTCTGTCCTTGTCAGTTTAATTTATATTTATCTAAGAGTTAAATATATAATCATTTTTCTCCTTTGCCATCTTTTTTTTTGGTGATATGTGACTAAACATATTGTCCATCTTTATTTTTGTTATTTTCTTATTAATGATACAGGACTTCTTTATATATTCTGAATAAAAGTCTTACAACTTTCAAATATTTTCTCCTACTCTCTATATTGTCTTTTCATTTTCAAAAGAGGATCTTTCTTTCATGTTGGAGAATTTTAAAATTCTGTAATGTAATTTGTTAACTTGATCTTTTTTGTGATGTTTTCTACACGATATCTTAAA
This sequence comes from Ctenomys sociabilis, assembly GCA_004027165.1. Taxonomy (NCBI): domain Eukaryota; kingdom Metazoa; phylum Chordata; class Mammalia; order Rodentia; family Ctenomyidae; genus Ctenomys; species Ctenomys sociabilis. The sequence continues at coordinate 22,811 of PVKA01013916.1, read as the reverse complement.
AATATTTGCCTAATCTAGTGGCACACATATTTTCCCTATTTCCATCTAGTTGTTTTATGGGTTCTAGTTATACACTTAGGTCTGTGATGCACTCTGAGTCAATTTGTGTAATGTGATGTAGAAACTCTTTATCTTGAGATAATTTTTTTTTGCTGCAATTGGAATGGCATGTCAAGAAATATTATGGAGACTGTTTGGCTGAAAATTTTTAAATACAGTTGGAAACATTGTTAAGAAACTATTAAGAAACAGCCTCATAATGCACCAAAGATGGTACTAAACAGTTCATTTGCCTGATTTTTCTTAAATAATTTTGGTGATGTCAAGGAAAAAGATTTATTTCTACATTGTTTGACAAATTTTTCATTCCTATATCATATAATATGAACAACTACTTTGAAGATAACCTCAGAACATACTGACCATTGTTACTCTCCTACAATCTGGTTTTGAAATGTCACTTTTGTTGTTTTTTCCTTTAAATAAAATAAAACTTATGTTAACATTTAAAATTTCCTGTGATTTATAAGTTTATTATTTTAAGACCGCTTAATGATTTTTTTCATGTTTCAACCTTTGTTCATTTTATCCCCTTCGAAATTCAAGAAGTCAAGTATTTCCTCAAACCATGGGAAAATTCCATATTTCTTTGAATGTTGGATCCCTTCTTTTTATCATCTTTGTCTTCATTTTCTTCTTTTTCTTGTGACTATCTGTTGTCTGGGGAATGATATTTTAGTTTTCAATGAATTTATTCACTCCATATTTCAAGGAGAATGTTTTAGCCTTTACATCGGGTTTTAGCTGGGAGATAGCATCTTTTCAAAAAATAAAAGCTTCCTGTCACAGACATTGTTCCACACAGATTTCTCCTTTGTGGTTTAATCTTTATAATTAAATGTCTAAGTAGGTGAAAGATAGGGTACCAGAATTCTATTTGGAAAAATGACTAATGCTACTTAATTTAAAATTGGGGCCATGACCCCTAGAAAGTCATAGAGAGGTTTTTGGGAAATATGGAAATTTCATAAAGTATCTCAGAAAATCAGGTTTTGTAGAGTATTTTGTTAGCTTACAAGTAGAGTTATATGGGCTTGGAAAAGAACTGGCCTCTCCCGTGTCCAGGGCCTTTCCCTGCTCTTTGCTGTTCTGTTTTGAACATATCTTAAGATGTAGGCACAATTCTTAGAATCAGGACATTCAGCCTTATCATGACTAATGTTGGCAACTGCTGAGTGTACTGTTTGTATTGTATGAGAAAGATGATATGAAGGAATTATAAGGGAAAAAAGTTCAGAGTTAGATTTTTATGTACAAAAATTATTGTTATATATCTTGGAACAGCAAACTTGTATAAGGTAATAATTTGCTCAAATACTTAATTTTCCAAATTAGATTAAAGTTGTCTTATAGCCTGGATGTTGACTGTCTCTCAGAGGTCCACGTGTTAAAGGTGGGGTCCCACAGTGATGCTATTAGGAGTTGACTGAAAAATTAACCTTTAAGAGGTAGAACCTAATGGGAGATCATTGGGCCACTGGGGCTTCCCTTGAAGGAGATTGTGGGGCTTCAGTTTCTCCCTTTTAATTTTCCTTCCTAGCTCATGAGGTAAGCAGGCTACTCTGCCATATGTTTCTTCCATAACATTCTTTTTCATCAGAAGCCCAAAGCAATTATAGACTGGAATCTAAAAACTGTGAGCCAACACAAGCCTTTCTTCTTCATAAGTTAATTGCCTCGGGTTTTCTGTTAAAATAATGGAAAGCTGAGAAAGTTGATCTGCAAACACAGAGCTTCTCTGTCTTGCCTCTTCTTTTTCTCACTGAAGGCTCAGTACAAAGACAAAAGGAATTCCTTTGCTGTTATTTTTTTCTACCTCTCTTTAGAGTGGCCAGTAGATACTTTTGTGAGAAACTACTATATGGTACCCAGTCTCTATTCTGTCTTTCTTTGTAACAGAACTCGAGGTTTTGAGGAGGACATTATATTCAGCTAGAAAATTACATTTCCTAACTTCTTTGTAGGTAAGTGCAGCTATGTGGTTGAATTTTGGCCAGTGAGATATAAGTAGAATTGTTTTGTGGGATATCTAAGTCAGCAACTTAGAAAATCATCATTTTTTATATGAAAAAGCAATAAACTAATTTGTGTAGGTCACTGTGAATTAGGGTTTTCTGTTTTGTGGAGCTGAACTTAATCCTAACTGGTGCAATGTGACAATATGACTATGAGCAAATTCGAAGGTAAGTGGTGACAGGGCAAAGTCTGCATCTTGACATTTCCTTAGAAAGCCCTGACAGCTGTCTTCAATCTGAAGCTTTTGTCTATCTCAAGTTGAGCTTTCTAATCCTGGCCTCGGGTCAACCAGGAGGACATACCGCTCTAGAAAGTGTTTTATGACATTTGTTATAGAAACAAAGTTTACTACATATTTTCAATAAAAGTAGTGGACGGTCAGTGTAGAAGAGGTGAGGGCTGTGGAGATAGCTCAGTGGATTAAGTACTTGCTTAGGCAAGCTCAGGGACCCGGGTTTGATCCCCAGAACCACATGCCTTGTTGGCCCTGCATGCAGGTTCACTGAGTGGGTCACTGAGTCTCGGTATGGTGGCACATGCCTATAATCCCAGTGCTGGGGAAGCTGAAAACAGGAGGATCAGTAGGAAACCAAGTGAGACCCTGTGACAAATACATAAAAAAATAAGGTGAAAAACTCAAAAATAAATATAGGAAGAAATAGAAGTGGAGAAAATAACTCATGTTCCAATTATCTGATGATAACTATAGTTAACATTTTGATATATTCACTGGGGGATATTTTGCTGAATTTCAGTAACATAAATGAACATAATTATACATATATTGAATATATCATTTTATACTGTGCTTTTCTCTTAAAATGTGATATTTTAATGGTTCTATTATATTTTATTTACTGGTATGACATTGTGTGCTTAACCCTTCCCACACAGGTGGTTTTTATCTGATGAGATGATGGGTTTACAGAAAGGATTGTATCTACAGCCCTGTTGGGGTTGTACCTCATGTCACTGGGTTCCAGACTTCACATTAAAATGGTAACAACTTAGTATGCAAAACATGTAATTGAGTGTTCCATTCTTTGTTCTTATCTTTAAAAGTGGTCATTTTCAAATTTTAGTGTGCATGGACTTGTGACAGTCTGGCTGCTCCTTCCCCAAGAATCTAGTTTAGTCGATTTGTTACAGGACCTGTGCACTTGCATATCTAATGCACGTTCAGTTGATGCTCATATTTTGAGAATCATACTCTGAAAAGGCTTTTGAAATGATTGCTTTATATCTTTGTCATATTTTCTTATATCTCTTTTACCTCCTTCTGAAGCTCCAAAATATTTCAGATCCCCCTTGGTTTTCTGATGTATCTCACCCCTCCACAATTTTCAAGCATTCCAAATCTTTCCTGTTTCTGTAAGTCTCATGGCTTTTATTCTCTCACAGTCTCTCTCTGTCTCCTCCTGTTTACTGCCAACCTCTACCTGTGAATGCCTAGATGCTGGATAACATCAGCAGATTGACCAGACTACAATCATTTCAGAGGTCCAGGGCAGTGATTCAGTTGAACATGACAGGAGTGTCTTTATAAGGAGGGGAATCTAACAATCCTTCAATATTAAGAAATTCATCCCATTGGAAGCAGTAAAAATTATTAGAATAGAGATGCAGAAGCAGAATTTTTGAGTCAGGAGATGTGAGCTGCTTGAATCTTGATTATGTGGAGAGGTTAGGAGCACAGATGTTAAAGCCTGGCACAAGTTCAAATCCTCCTTCTGCCACCTGCTCATTATGTGACTTTAGGAAAATTAGTCAACCTGGGTGTCAGTTTCTTCATATATAAAGTATAAAAAATGATTGCAACAAACTAACAGGGTGGTTTTGAGTATTACTGTAACAATGAAGGTAGAGTGTAACAAATCTTCTGGCACCTGGTAAGAGGTCTATGGATGTTATTGTTGTTGTTCTGAAATTATTTCTGAAATGTAATTGCAGACTCCTGCTCCCATCAATAATATAGCAGAGTGGTAACTGAGTAGTTCTTAGTGTCTAACTATATAACACACAGCCTTTGTGTCTAGGTTGGGAGTGAAAATAAGAGGTTTTCTCTAATTAACTAAGAAAGTTTCTTCATTAGAACACAATGGATACAATGGAACTAATGATTCATAATGTAAGAAATTTACTAAGGTTAATTTATGCTTCTGACTTTGAATTGGTTGAAAATGAAACCAAATTAGATGGATAATTTTCTAAGTTGAAATATTTTAAACCTGTTTTCTTCCAGTCTTCCAGCCACCACATTGTAGCCTTTTTCAACAATACCTAGATCTTGGTATAAATGGATTGCGTATGACTGTCGTGTATGAGTAACACAGGTCATGTTTTCTATTTTTTCTCAACTAATTACCTCAGATTCTGTTGATTCCATCTTTCTTTCCTTGTAATTTTGGTTTTCCAGCTAGTCATTCATAACCATTGAATGAAGTTATTTAAACTGAGTTTTATTTTCAAATTTTCAGTTGTGCTTATTTGCTATCACAAAGTATGTCAAATTTCCAATGCCTCAGTTTATGTTTATCAAATATGTACATATTAAGAACTATTTCATGGTTGTAATACACCTAAGTCTTGCAATCCATGAAAAATAAACTTTCTAACTCTTGGTGAAATGCACCACGAAGTGCAAAACATATTTAATCTTCTACTTATTATTGGTGAAATCAGAACAGCTTCAAAATCACAAACAATAATTTCTTTAAGGAATAACTAGTGAGGTTTCTATTGCATACATTAAACTCTATAATGCAAGAAGAACATGAAGCAAATCTTGTGTGAGCTCAGTCAATTTTTGTCTTACCACACAAAAAGGCAGTTAGAAAAAGAAGATGACCTTTGTTAAAAGGAAAAAAAAATCTTCAATACCTGATGTTCACTGCCAGTGGGTGTTCTGGTGTTGGCTCTTAAAAGAAGCAGGAATCCTATTGTCATATCTTCTGGCTTTAATGATGAAATTTACTTTCAAGTTTGTGTTTAGTCTCAGGCTATAAAAGTTCAGTACCTCCCCAGCACTTGATTCTGGGTCATTTCTTTGGGACCCTCACCCTACTCTGAGACAAAATAAGTGGCGACAGATAAAAAAGCTCCAAGCTTCAGCACTCAGTGCTGAAACTGGTAAAAGAGCAAGGCTGTTAATAGCAACCAAATTGATTTTGAACTTCAGGAGATTTGCCTTACCCTGACTCTCAAGGCTTGGCTCTGACTTAGATTAAAGCTCTTTCTATTTAAATAGACAGACACTATACGATAGCATAGGAACGGAGAGAGATATAAATTATGGAAGCACAAATATGTATGCAAAAGCAATCATGGATTTTGAAGCAAGAGAGTAATTTATAAACTATCCCTAGATATTAAGTATATATTATTTCTGAGAATTTCAGCAAGAGATTAGAGTAGGCTGACCCAGTGTATTACCCACTGAAAGCAGATGAATACCCTTGTCTGATAACATATTCATGAATCTAGATGACTATATTTCAGGAAGAAGAATGGACTATTTAGCTTATAAATCTGGACACACTAAGGACATAAATGTTTTGGGATCCTCAAGATATACAACTACAAGATCTTTTATAAGACTTTCAGGATGAGGGCTGGCGGTATAGCTCAGCAGACTAAGCACTTCCTTTGGTAAGCGCTGTGGCCAGGGTTTGATTCCTAGTTCTGCATGCCCTGTTGGCTCTGCCTTCAGGTGTGCTGAGCTGTTGATGGAGTCTGGGCATGGTGGCGCACACTTGTAATCCCAGCACTAGGGAGGCAGAAAGCAGGAGGATCACCATGAATGTGGGCTGCCTAGTGAGACTCTACAAAAAAAAAAAAATCTAAAGACTCTCAGGATAATAGTCATGGCTTAATAGGCAACATTCGTGTGCCCAGCCTTTATGTTTCTGACTCAGGTCTTATTATTATTATTATTATTATTTTCTTTTTTAGCAAATTGTGCAGTTAGTATAGCAGCAACTGACCCAATTGTTTTGTAAGGTCCCAGTCTGCATTGGCTCTTTTGTTCACTTAAATGAATGCTATTCCCTTCATTAGTTACACTATTGCTTTATTAAGAACTTAGGTTGAGTCAGCAGGTTAGTTAAAGCAAATGATTCCATACCAATAGCTGGTGACACAAATATAAAAATAAAATCCCTCCTTTTGATAAATTTCTAGTCTGTTAAATATGAGGTCAGTTTTTCTAGCTCATCTACCTCCGAGGTCTCATAAAAGATCAGCAATTGTGTTTTGTTATTATCCTAGTCATATTGTTAATAATTGGTGTTCAAGTTGTATTCTGTAGCACAGAGATAGGTTTCACATAGGTGTTATGCTCACTTTGAAGACAGTAAAGATGACTGGAAAAAGACCCTTCCCTACCCCTCTGTGGGGATCTGCTTTCCTGTGACTGGTATAAAATACCCAGCATGGCAGTTTAAAGAAAACGTTTCAGCCCAGGTGAATACCAAAGCCAAAACAACATAGTAGAAGGCATGGTTAGCAAAGTTGCTTATTGTGACTGGGAAACAGCATAGGAGAAGCATGCTAGTGAGAGATGTACCCCCAAGGGCACACCTTTGTACCCCACCTGTCCATTCCCCTGTGAACATCAGTGAGGAGTGGAGCATCCCATGCTCCTGCTGATGCTCCAGGAATGTTAATCCCACCAAGGCGACAGTGAGAATGGGCCTGAGTTGGCCATGGTGGTGCAGGCTTGAAATATCAGGACTTTGGAAAGCTAAGATAGGAGGATGGCATCGTCAGCTTCAGCTGGGCAAGTTAGCCACTTAGCAGGATGCTATTTCAAAATTTAAAAAAATAAGAATTGCAAAAGGGATTAACTGGCACATTGCCTTCTACCCTCAACCTTAGTGCTTCTCCCTTTGACAGGTAGACAGTTTGGTTACTTGTCCTGGTTATCATAAGAATTTAGCAAATGAAAGATGGCCTGTCTTCAGGAAATAACTGAGATCTGTGCTAGATAGTACCTCATCTCTCTCCTCACAATTTTATTTTACTTTGAGCTATATGTAATAGAAATCACATGAGTTATGTATAATGGAAATCACACCTATTCAATCTCAAATGAAAGAGACAAATTAAAAATTTAGGGGCAGAGATGTAGCTCAGTGGCACAGCGCCTATCTGACAAGAACAAAGCTCGTGATTCCTAGTACCTCCAACCACCTCCCCCACAAAACCCCAAAGACTTTATTAAGTGAAGAGGGATGACGGAAGTTCACAAAATCCTAACATTGTAATTTATATGAGAAAAACACTTTTTAAGGAAAGCAATGGACTATATCTTAACTGTAAAGATAATGATGATTTGATATTAATGACATAAAATCTTGTTTGAAAATATCATTAGGTATTGTTTCCATTGTCATTCCAAAAGTTGGTAATAGTAGTAAGATTCATACAAGTTGTATGAATAAACCACAATTTTGTATTTAATTAAACTTTAGTTTGGGTATAACTTTGTTGAAGGAGGTTTATTTGTTTGTTTATGTATTTATTTGGCATAGGATCTCGCTATGCAGCTCAGACTCCCCACTGCTGGACTTACAGCATGTGCCACTATGCCTGGTTTCAGTGGCTGGCTCAGCATGGGCCTGGCACAACATGTGGTACCACGGATCAACTCTGGGTCCTTGGTTCTTGCCAGGCAGGTGCTTAGACTGCCAAGCTATCTCCCTGGCCTGAGCAGGCTGAAACGTGAGTGGCTGGTAAAACATGACTGTGAGAAGACTTCATCAGGTTTTAGATGTTGGCAACAAATATATTGTTTTAAATTCAAATAAATGATGAAAGTACATGCACATTGCAAGAATTAAAATACACAGATGTATTTGAACTAAAAAAGAAAAAGCTCCATCAGGGCTATTTCAAGTCTCCTCCTCCTTTCTCTACCCCCATTTCTCATTTATTTTTCTGAACAGGAGCTACAGTATTGTATGGTACATTATTTTCATGAAATGCATGCAAATAGGTGTGTGTCTGCATATATGTAAAAGTTGTTTTTCATGTAAGTAAAAACTCCTCTCATAAATGAGATTATATCATTCTGCAATTTGATTTTTTCACTTATTGATTCACAAAGAAGATTGCTAAACATCAGAACATTTTTATTTTTTTTTAACTGATAAGTTGTATTTGATATAAAAATGTATCATAACCTATTTAATCATTCTTTTTCATAGGAATATTTGTGTGGTTTGTGATTTTTTACCATTGTAAGCCATATTAAAATTAATAGCTTTGCCCATCCATATGTATTTTTGTGAAATAATTTTTAAAGTAAAATGCTGAGGTTTTAAAAATGACTAAAAATACTTCACCTGAACTATCATAGCAAAGTACATACACTATCTATATATTAATGTTCATTTTTAACTTCATCATTAGTACATAGAATCTTTTAAAAATATTTCTGGCACTGTGATTATAGGTGTGTGTGTGTGTGTGTGTGTGTGTATACTTGTTTACTTCATTTTACCTGATTATTAATGGCTATTTTTATCTTTATGTAAATGCATATTTTATGTTGTGTCTTGTTTAGATTTGTTCTTTTTCCATATTTCCTTGGAACATTTTATTATTGCTTGTGTATTTTGACCTTTTGTGGATTATACAGATTTAGTTCTTTATCTAATCTGTTGTCTTTACCTTTGAATTATGGTGTTGAAGCCTGTCAATATTTAATATTGTTGTGTAAACCAAATCTGTGCTTGTTTTTCTTGCCTCCAAACTTGGGTTTTGTGATATAAAGCCTTCATTATACCAGGATTATAAAATATTTCTTTTTACTCTTCTAATATTTTCATTGTGTGTTATTTTATATTTTCACATTCAATCCACCTCTATTTTTTATACTTCCTTTGTGTTGTATGTGTGTGTGTGTGTGTTTTAGGGAAGGGTCTACAGGGTGTTCAGGGTCTCACTACTAGAATCAGACTTGTAGTGATCTGCCTGTTTATAGCCTCCCAATAGCTGGGATTATAACCATGTGCAGTCTCAATTGTCATCTCAGCATGCCTGAGGGGTGGGGCCAGCATGGCAGGCTGGGAATTAAACCCCTTGCCCCTGTGCCTGCTTGCAGGTGCTTTAATCCACTGAGCTATTTGGCCCTGTTTTTGTGTACTTCTAATGTAGTTATTTTTAACTTAACTTTAATTCAAGCTTCCAGCTTCCAAACATTATTTGCAAATTATTGCAAATTGCCCCTAGTTTCTAATATAGCCATTTTTTCAACAGGTATGTGTGGACATTTATGATCTCCCCATTTCATTCCATAGATGGCATCTTTGCTTGAGCTATAATGCTTAAATGCCTATATTTTAAATATTGTATTGCTTGCAGTAGAAGCATCCTGTCTTAAGAGGAAATGATTTCAGAAATCATGATGGGATCATCTCAGCACAACTCTTCAAGCTGGTGAGTTTAAACTAACTGAGGAATGACCTCACCAGTATGGTCTTCCTAATAATTATGATGCATCAAGCTGTAGGAACACCTGATTTCAAGATTTCATAATAAAGCGCTGTGTATTTGACCAAGGATCTTTTTTGTTAAGTAGTTGAACATGGAGACCGTGTACTCATACATGAAGCTATGAACAGCAATGGTCATAATGTTTCAACATTATGCCAAAGTGCTTTAAATGACAAGGAAAACTCCAAGATGATTTGTCCCATCATATTATGCATTGGAAATCCACAGTGGATTCAGATAGTGGTAACAAATATTCTAGCTGTTAAGTGTCCATGCAGAACCTAATATCGACATACTGTATCATCATGCCCAGTCATATATACACATATGTTTTGCATAGATAAAAGACTTACAGATGCACATGCACATATATGCATATATTAATATACATACACCCTCACACATATATATGCTTTGCCACAAGCCCATGGTTACATTAGAAAGAAAAAAGCAAAATTAGAAAATGAGATGTATTTAGAAGAATTATCGGAGAATCATGGGTGCACAGTAAGAGTGGCTAAGGGAGAGGAAGGATATCCGTGGGAATGGTGAGAGGCTGCAGCAGGCGCTTTACACAATGGTGTCGTCTAACACAAATGGAGCTGCATCAGCAACTGTTGTTTCTGACCCAGATTTTTTTTGACCTTCTCACCTTCCAAAATTAAATGCAAACGTAGGATTTGAGAAGGGCCATGTGTTTTTCTAAAACTGCATCTTGGATGAGCTTATTAAGGTTGTGAGCACTTCCTCACTTGTCTAAAAATGAATTCACATGTTTGCTCAAAATAAGAATGATATACATCCCAAATATGTAACAAACTTATCTTAGAACATTGTTTTAAACACTGGTTTTTTGGGGGGGAACTTTGTTTTTTGTTATATATGTATGTATTTACACAGAAGAATTCAATAAATGAGTGTATTTCTGGGGAGGGTATATAACATACAACATTTAATGTCATAATTTCAATTATAATTTTTTTTCTTTTCAGATGGCTTTTATTTTATTTTATTTTTTGGCAGAACCAGGGATTGAACTCAGGCCCTTGCGCTTGCCAGCCAAGTGCCTATTTTACTGAGCCATCTCCCCAGCCCCTTCAGATGACTTTTATTAAGGAGAAATGTTTTTAATCAAGGTTGTCTATGGTACAGAAAATGATACTTGACTGGAAAATATTGATATTACTTGAATAATAAATTTTTACACATAAAAAATCATTCATTGTGCAATGGGACTTCTATTTGGACATCTATGAGTGCGTTTCTGAGATGACACAGCAGATCTACAGGCACTCGTTCAGGAGCACTCAGAGCTTCTGGGAGCACGCAGTGTAAGAGACATGCCCCTGACACACTTTTAAGAGGGTAAACTTTACACAAATGAGTGTATCCGAGGTAAGGAGCAACTGCTGGGCAAATGCTAACTCTTCACCCCCGTAAGTGATTCCTACTGTGTGGCAACTTGCTTTGGAATTTTATGAAGTAATAAATGACCATCATGGTGCCATTCAGTTTGTTTGTTTGTTTGTTTTTTGTCTAAAAAAAGTCAAGAGATAGGTTGAGTGCATTTGTCGTAATTCTTTATGTCTTAAGTATACAGATTCTTGGTTCATTTGCATCCCCCACCCCATGTATGGTTTTTCAGAAATGAGTAGACCCAGGCATACTATTTGCCAGTAAGTCTGCCATGCAGGCTCATCTTAGTGCTTGTTTTTGGAGGAACATTGTTTTTTGTTCTCATTCTTCATTTGAGGAGTGCTAGAATCTTTTCAGATGTTAAATAGAAAGGCAGATCCTTGTGTGAAGTACTTACTTAGATTTTTAAATATGATAGAAATAGACACTGTTGTTTGGTTGAACAGAAAGAAGTATAGTGTGCTGTACCTACTACTTTCTGTCATGATGTGAGAGGAGAGCTTGGTTCAGGATAATGTGAAGCCTTTGTCATCCTTTTACCCTAGATAAATACAAAAAGTTAATATAGAAGAATCCAGAAATACATTGCCTCTGTGGCTCCCAGCTCTGAGAACTTCTTAGTCCAGAACACAGTGCTTTTGGCAAGTTGCAATATTGATAATTCAAGTACATGTAGAAAAAGGGATGCTGATAAGCAACAGACTGTGTTCTGATGAAATGAAGCCTAGAATATGAGGAAGAAGGGTAAGGGAGCTTGTCAAGCTATATTTTAGGTTGGAGTTGTGTGAGAAGGGTATCCAAGAATGAAATTTTTCCATCATGTTTGACTCAGCAGTTCAGAAATCACTGTAGTTAGTGGTAACTTCATAGAGAATCTCATTAGTAATTCAAAATATATTAGTTTTTTGTCAGATTTTAATCACTGTAGGTCAATTTTTTTTTTTTTTTTTGGTGCAGGGTCTCACTATGCTGGGATTACAGGTGTGCACCACCACGCCTGGACTCCATTGTCTTGCTCAGTGCAGTTTTAGTTATCATGATCTTGCATGTTTCTATCTTCTTAATCACTTTTATGGGAGGTTAGAAAAGATACAGTAACTATTAGCTATTTATTCCCTTGATACAAAAACTCCCCACATTTTTGTTTCAAAAGTCATTTTCTATATTATTTCTTTCAATACTATAGCCTTTTTCTGGTTAAAAAAAGTGATTTGACAGGCTAGGGAGATAGATCGGTGGTCTAAGTGCCTACCTGGCAAGTGTAAGGTCCCAAGTTTGATCCTGGTACCATATGCTATGCTGGTCCCAAAACCTTGTGCATGCAGTGCTGGCCCTGAAACTAGGCATGCCTGTAATCCCAGTGAGGGAGAGGCTGAGGCAGGAGGATCACATGAGTCTGAGCCACATAGCAAGACCTTATATCAAAACAAAAGACTTGTTATAATTTAATATGATAAGGGAAATAAATTTATACAGATTAGAAAGAAGTAATGAAACTAAACTTGCAGATTACCTCATTTTGTAGAAAGTCAGATAGAATAAAAAAAGTCCTGGTAAAAATTCCTGGAACCCATAAGGAATTATAGCAAGATTGCAAGATATTAATTTAATACATGAAAGTCAATTGCTTTCTTATATGTTAGTGTGTTAATCTACTTTTCTGTTGCTGGGACTCAGTGCTCAACAACAAAACAAATCTGGAAAAAAGAAATATCTGAATATATAGTAACTTAAATAAAGAATGAATTCCAGAAACATTGGGTGGAAAAACAATGCTCACCCAGAACAAGTGCAGAGAGCACTATTCCAGCTGAAATGTATGAATTAACAGCATCTGAAGCAAAGACACAATAGCAGAAAGGTCATGAGGAGCTCAAAGCAGAAATAATTTCTGAAATCAAAAAAGAATTCTTTGAAAAAAAAGAATTCTTTGAAATCATAGCATCTGAAATACAGAAATAAGTCCAGAAATATACAGAGGAATCCCAATTTGGAAGAAACACTGCAGAAAAAGAATTAATAACTACCTCTAAAGAAGACATGGATAAAAAAATTGAGATCAGAAATATGATGGATTCCTTGAATGAGAAATACAGAAAAGAAATAGAACACATGAAACACAGTCAAAGAGATATAGAAGAACTAAAAATATCAATCACGAGTCTACAAAACCGTTTGAGTGAAAGCGAAGACAGAGCTTCAGATCTTGAAGATGCCGGAGCAGCTAGTGAAAAGGTGAGAAAGGAGCTCTTAAAAACAACGAGAATGCAGGAAAAAATAATCCATCACCTGCAAGATGACACCAGGATGAACAATGTGAGAATAATTGGTATCAATGAGAATGAAGGAGTCAATACAAATGACATAAAAAGAATTTGGGGAGAAGTAATCACAGAAAACTTCCCAAATATGAGGAAACAATACAACATTCAAGTCACCAAAGCATACAGAACACCAAATAACTTCAACCCAAATAGAAACACTGAGACATATAATAGTTAAGATCCCAGAAATCCCACACAAAACAAATCTGGAGAGGTTTAATTTAGCTCATAGGTTAACAGAATTCAGTCCATGGGCAGCTTGCTTCAAGAAAGAAATATACAAAGGAGGGAACACTGCTTAGTTTATGGTACCTGTGAAGCAGAGCATGGGACCAGTAGCAGAAAAGAATAGCAAGGGACCGCACGCATGCAGTACCCAAGACCACATCTCCATAACCCACCCAGACACGGCCAGGCACATGCTTTGCTAATCTGCTAGGCATTTCTTACTCCAATAAAATTGACATCAGGATTATCAGTCAGTCACATTAACAAGATTAACTGTCAATAAGATAACAACAGTACTGACTTTTCCAACCCCTGAGTATGGAATAGCTCTTCATTTGTTCAGTTATTCTGTGATATCCTTCACCTGAGTTTTGTACTTTTCTTCACATAGAATTTATACATGTCTAATGAGGTCTTCATCTAAGTATTTTATTTGATTGGATGCTAGGGCAAATCACAATATATTTTAAAGTTCAGCCTCTAATTGTTGATTGATTTTGGGTGACTGTTAATCCCTGTGTCCACTTTATTGGATTAAGGAAATAGTAAAATACTGGATATGTCCGGCTGAGTCATGAGGTATGGCTTTGATTACTATGTATGTTTTCTTGCCATTGTTCCTTGGCATTCTTCTCTGCTCAGCCTCTCAGCCACCATGGATTAAGCTGCCCCACTTGGCCACACACTTCTGCAATGAACCTTCTGCCTTACAACCAGTCAGCTGTTGACTGTATCTTCTGAGACCATGAGCCAAATAAAACTTTTCTCCTTTAAATTGTATGAAGTGGGTACTCTTACTAGCAATGGAAAAGCTAACAAGCTTTTCAAGGTGTTAATTCTTTCCAAGTTGATGTATATAGATTCAATACAAAGCTAAAAAAATCCAGCATTTTCTTTTGTGGATACCAATAAAAGGATTTCAAAGTTTATGTGGAGAGACAAAGACCCATAAAATATAATTCAATAATAAAAGATAAGAACAAAGTCAGAGAACTGACATTTTGATTTTATGAATACTAAGAACTTACATAATCAATATATTATGCTGTTGACAAAAGAATAGACAAATAAATAGAGCAGACAAAATCCAGAAATAAACCCATATAAATATAATCAAATCCTCCTTAGAAAAGGAACAAAGGGGTATCTTTAGCAATTCTTCTGAACATTGGCAGAACCAAAACCAAAGTGAAACAAAAGAAAAAATAAGAGAATATAGAATGTAAGCAAAAAAACTAACAATAGATCAGATATCTACGTATAAAATGCAAAGCTATAAAACTCCTATATTACATAAGAGAAAATGTAAATGACACATTGTATTTGAGCATGGCAGTGGATTTTAAATAAAACACCAAATGCATAATCCATAAAGGAAGTAGCTGATAAACTGTGCTTCATTTAAATTAAAAAGTTCTATCTTACAAGAGGCATTTTCAGGCCAATGCATGCTTGTAATTTCAGCACTGTTGGAGACTGAGGGTAGAGGTTCACAAATTCAACCCCAGGCTGGGAAATGTAGCTACTTCATAAGAAATAGTAACAAAATTTAAGATTTTTAAAAAAGGCCTTGGCATCTAGCTCAGTGCAAATTTGGGCTCTGGGCCTATATTGCAGTGCGAGTGTGGAAAAAATCATCTCAAGAATGGGAATACAGGGCTGGGGAGATATCTTGGCGGTGTACTGGCATTCTCAAGGTCCCATGTTGGATCCCTGGTACCACATGTCCATGCTGGTCCTGGAACCAGGTATGGTGGCACACCCTGTAATCTCAGCACTGGAGGGGCTGAGACAGGGGGATTACTATGAGTCCAAGCTGTGTAGTGAGACCCTGTATAAAAAAATAAAGATAAAAAGAATGAGAAGACAGTGCACAGACTGTAAGGAAATATTTCCAAAAGGCTTATGAAGCTTATGAAGAATTATTGTATAAACTACACAAAGAAATTTTAAAATTTAACAGTAAGTTGTTAACAATACAATTTAAATATGAGCAAAAGAACAGGCACATCACTAAGAAGATATGTAGATAACAAATAAGTATTTGAAAAGATTCTCCATATTTCTTTAGGGATTTGCAGATTAGACAGAACAGTAAAATACTACACACTCATTAGAATAGCCAGCTACACTTACCATTGACAACACCAATTTCTGGCATCTATAGAGCAATAGAACCTCTTGTCCTAGACCTGTGAGAGTTCAAAATGGTATAATTGTTTTGGATAATAGTTTGGCAGTTTCTTACAAAACAAATCATACTCCTATAATATAATCTAGATGTTGTACTCCGTGGTATTTACTGAAGTGAGTTCAAAACTTTTATCCACATAAAAACCTAAACATGGTGGTTATAGCATCTAGAGTCTAATTGCCAAAACTTGGAAACAACCTCAGTATCCTCATCTGAAAAGACCTGGTGGGACTTTCAATGCATATTACTAAGAGAAAGAAACCAGATTTGAAAAGGTTACAACTATGTGGTTACAAATATGTGGCATTCTAGAAAAGAAACATTATGGAGTTAAAGGATCAGTGGTTGTACAGGAAGGAAGACATGAACAGGCAGAGCAGAGGACCTTCAGGCCAGTGTAGCTGTTCTGTTGTCATAATGGTAGATTGATGGTACTCGTTTTTGAGCACCTATAGAAAGTAAAACACTACAACAAATCCCAAGGTAAACTATGGACTCTGTGTAATAAGGGTGTGTGAGTGTAGGTTCATGGAATATAACAACTGTGGTTGTACATGTGTGATGGCAAAGAGTATATGAGAACTCTACTGTCTACTCAGTTAGACTGTGAATTTAAAACTACTCCAATGAAGTCTGTTGCCTTTCTAAAGAAAGAAAAGTTGAGGTGAAAATTTTCTCTGGAAAATTAGCAAACTTTTAAAATAAGAGCACAAAATTTCTCATTGATATTCACAATTGTGCATTGAAATGGGCGCTTTCATAGATCATCCGTTGGTGAGATATTTTTTCTTTATGATTTACTGTGTCTTGTAATTTTTCAACAAATAATGTGGAAAACTCTTAATTTTAAAAAAATGGCTTCATGGAGAGCATTAAGTAATTTGCTGAAGTTCATGTAATTATTCACTATAGAACTGAGGTTAGAAATAAATTTCCAAAATGGTTTCCAGAGTACAATTCGATTCTCAAATAGTCCAACAATGGAACAAAAGACTCTTAGCAAATGTAAAGTTGCTTTCTGTAATAATGAGTGTAAATGTAATGAAAATAAATGCTTGTACTAAGCATAATCAATAGAACTAAGAACATAAGCATCAGTAAGAATTTTTGGAGAATAGGATAATGACCAATGCTCTCACGCAAGGTTATATAGCCCTTCCAGGAACCCCACCCTTTCCAGGTCCATTGTTGAAAGGGAGAAGCCCACAATAAAATACAGGACACCATAGATTTTCTTAAGAGAAAGGTGACATGATCCAAATATTGGCAATGCTGAACTCAGACATTCTTAGAGCTTCTGAAGAAGAGATTTAATGGATTGTCCTCCAAATAAGTATCCCTAATAACAATTCCTTCTACCACCAAGGCTTTTGTTATGCACAGAATGTCACATAATTTATTCTAACAAGAGTTTAGCCAGGTATTTTGATTCACTCCTATAATCCCCGCACCATGGAAAATTAAGGAGGATCACAAGTTTTGAGCCCAGCCTTAACAAATTAGTGACTTAAGAAGATACTGTTAAAAAATGAAATAATATGTATAAAAAGTAAATATTACATAAATAATAAATAAATTATATGCATATATATCAGTGATAAGGTCCTGGGTAAAAGGGCCTGATTAATAGTACCTTTATTGCTGATCTGTGGCAGATCTTGTAGATACCAAATAAACACATAGTAAAATTAAATTATTATGAAAATTAGGAAGTGTAACAGAATTTATTCTTGCCTGAAGAAATGAAGAGTCCTTTTGCATATGTAGCCAATGCGAGGATTTTCCTGAGGAGCTGTGTTAATGTTCATCAGAGACCAGCTTGCCTTTGTTTGGTAGTGTACAACTGGGATTACTGAAAAATGTTTGAAATGTTGGATGAGTGGCCCCTGGCATCTCTCTCACCATAGGTTAACCCCAGTAATCCTCACAGAGGAGTTCTGTGGAGCATGGGCACCTGCTGTGATGCTAGATTTGTAAACATGTATCTCTACATAAATTAACCTGCTTCTCAGGACTTTTAAATACTTATCCCTAAAATGTTGGAGACTACCTGCCAACACTGTGTTTATTAGATGATATTTGTTGCTACCTTCTTCTTGACAATAAGTCTGTCTTAGAGCTTATCTTTTAATAGCATTCCTGGTTAAGTCTTGTGTAAAACTAAATACATCGTATACTATGGCAAGTACCCTGTACAACTAAGACACAGTGTTAGTAAAAATGCATTTTTGGAGATAGCATTCCTTTCCTGGCATTCTTTTCTCTTACCTCTATTTCTTCCTCTCTTTGGCTTTTTAGAGCTCTCCATTCTTCTCTAGATCTAACTTGGACTCAAAAATCAGTCTTTCTGTAGCTTCTGACTTGTCCATAAATGTGATGTTCCCATCTCCTTAAGGAATACGATATCAGCTAAGCTTGATGGACTAGACCAGTGGTGGCAAACCTATGACACATCATGAGGCAACAGGCTGCTGTATCACTGAAAGCTGCTACAATGTCACTGGAAGAGGCCATTTGCTTAATCTATACAATGATAGGGATGTCTCACAGGACTAATTCTCCAAAGGGATATTTGCAGTTTAAAAGATGTGTTTATTACAGGCATGCGCCACATGCCTGTAATCCCAGCACTCGGGAGGCTGAGGCAGGAGGATTGTTGTGAGTTCGAGACCAGCCTGAGCTACAAAGTGAGCTTAAAGCCAGCCTGAACTGCATAGCGAGACCCTGTCTCAAAAAAAAAAAAGACAAAAAAAATAGATGTGTTTATTAATTGAAATGAATCTTTAAAATTAATCATTTTAATATAAAAAACTTGGAGATTGCATTATGTAAAGCAATAACTTTTTGTCAAACCACAGTCTCATTTTTATTGGTAGTGGAGTTTCAATTCAGAGCCATCACACTAAATTGTACCTCTAGCCCTTGTAGTATATTTCTTTTTCACTCTCAGAAAGGGTCCTGCTACATCACTTAAGTTGCCCAGGCTGAATTTGGACTTGGGATCTAAGCTCCCTAGATGGCTAGGATTACACGCACACTCCTTCACGACTAGCCTTACGCCACATTTTAGAAAAGAGTATTTGACAAATGTGTTTCATGTTAGTAGTTTAATATAAGCTATTTAGTCATATAATCTAAGGTATTCAAGGAAAAGGTTATAGTAATTTCATTCAGCGGTACTTTTATAAATTAATAAGGCTAAACTGACAACTTTAATAAAAACATCATCTCTGAAGCCAGACTATATTACCAGCATAAACAAAAATCATGACAATATTAAGAACTCATTTTTGGAGACTGGGGTATAACTCCCATAGCCATGTGCTCAGCGTGTGTGAGGCCCTGGGTTCAAACACCAGCCCCTCCCCAAAGAAAAGAAGCCTTCAGGTTGTTTTATAACATTAACTATTAACTTCCTAGGGGAAAATCTAAATGGAGAATAAGATTCTTAAAGAAAAAAAAAAGGTTTATTTTGAGATTTTCTGTCCTTAGGTTTGCCTCTTTCTGCAGGCTCCAAACTCAGTGTTAACACCTCTTCATTAAACTCCTCCAATATTCTTGCCTTTCATATCTAGTAGCTACAAACTCTTACAAATTCAACCTATGTAGGTGTGCCTGTTTTATGTCATCAGGAACCTACTTCATGTTATTTTTACCCCACTTTGTGTCAGTCAGTGTTTACTAGAGAAGTGGATATAGCACAAGATACAAAAATATGTGAGAATTTACAAGATTGACTTACAGTGGCCACCCAAGGAGTTGGATAAGGAAGGGTCCAAGATCTGCACCAGAGACTGCACACTGTCTGCACACTGGATCAAAGGATTCAGTCGAAGGTTGGAGCTTTCTGCAGTGTCCCGTGGGAGGCCGTAGCAGGAGGCTGATGAGTCTGTGGTGGTAGCTGAAGGATCCATGCTGAAAGCTAACTCTGTGATGGAGCCAGGGCATGGTGTTCAAGGAGAAGGTGAAGACTGGAAAGAAACAGAAGCAGACATGCCCTCTTTCCTTACTTGTGTACCCTCCGGTGGACACATCACCCTAGGGTGGGCCTTCCACACCCCAGGATGTGTAAATGCTGACCTGATTTAATTAATCTTCTCTTGCAATCAGCCTACATAGGCAGGCAAGCATCACATACCCTGAGGCTAATAGCTTCCAAATTGGGTGCCTGTGGACCATTCCGTTCAGAGCATAAATGCTGTAGGTGAGATTGCTCAAAGCAAAGACTTTGATGACCTAAGGAGATAGGACAGACTTTTTGAGATCATGTTGAAAACTAAAGTTGGCCTCAGCATACTTCTGTAGTTATTTTTCCACATGTCTTTCTATCTTTGTAGTAAGATACTGACTCCATTCCATTTTTTCACCAAAATACTCTCATTGGTCAGTTGCTCATTCTCTTTCTCAGACCCTGTTTGGTTAGTTTTACATGTTGAAATTCCGTGTTTCTTCTAAATTATTGCTTAGTCACTAGTGCTTTTTCCTAAAGCATTGAGTTAGATAGAAAAATATCCTTTATAGTCTTAAATATCTGCATCTATTATTGTATGATTAGCATTTTGATTTATTATTACCATTTATATGTTTCAAGTGAGATTATAAACTCATTGAGATAAAAGATTCTACGTTTCTTGTGTATTCATTAACAATGATTTATACAAAAGATCTCAATATATATTAAAGATTAATTAAATTTGACATATTTTACTTGGTTGTAACTCTTTTAAGTTCTGTGTGTTGTCTTGATAAATACCATTTTTTCTGGGTGTGGTGACACATATCTATAGTACCAGAATTACAGGGATTGGAAAGCTGAGGCAGGAGGATTACCACAAGTTAGAGGCCAGCCTGGGCTACAAAGTGAATTTAAGGCCAGTCTGAACTTCACAGTAAAACTTTGTCTCAAAAAGACAAAAAGAAAACAAACAAAAAAAATGACAGCCTTACAATCTGATATTTTTCCTCCTGTTTCTTTTCTAGTAATGATATGTATTCAAAGAAGTTAATTTTTATGAAGGCCAAGTGTTGATGGTACTGCTAGGAAGTTTTCTAAAAGACATTTCCAACATGCAGTTGTATTTCTTTACACTGTGTGGAGTAGATCAGAGGCTCAGGAGGGTCCTGTCTTTTTTTTTTAAAAGGATATATTCAAAATAGTCTAGTATAAAAATAATTCATTTTCTTTCCCTGTAACTATCATGTATAACGCTCTTATTTCTGATGTATTACATTTTGCTTTTGCATTTCAAGATATAATCTTGCTCTCTTAGAGCAACAGATTGAATTTGCCTAAGTGTTTTAAGAAAGCATGTTGTATATTAGGCCTCATTGTGGCATAAGTGGAAACTACCACTTATAGACAGCTGCTATTGTTCCCCTCAAAGAAAAGAAAGATACAAAGGAAAGAAAACACCCTCTTTTAAAATTTGCTTGGACTCTGAGCACATTGACTCCATTTCCTGAAGCATGGAGTGATACAGCCTGTTATATAAATACTGAGAGTTACTATATTCCTGTCTCACTATTACTCCCTTGATATTAAACAAGGGCAGTTTTGTCTTTCAAATACTAACCCTTTTATTCTCATAACATCCAATCTCTTCCAGGAATTCCAGCTGCTTTTGAACTTATAGATTGTTTCGGATTATTCACAGTAAGTGGTCTGTTACTCCTAGAGTTTCTTTGAATTGAGAAGTTCCCCAGGGATGCCAGAGGAGAAGGGAAAGGAAACAAACCTGACTCACCACTGTCTATTTAGTTTACAGTTGAAAATGAGTAATGGAGCTGGGTGACAAGCAGTACGACCTTTAACTAATAAGTGCTCCTTGTAGACTTGTGGTTAGCACCCTTTTAATTCATGTTCTAGTCTTGTCCAATATAGGACTTCATTAATCCCTTTTTGCAGTCTGACTCGTAGCAATAATACTAAACAGCTTCTAGTGATACCATGTCGATGAAAGTCCATAGATCTCTGGTCTGTTAAGTTTAACATTAAAAAAAATCAATGTTAAATTAATTTGTCAATGCTTTTTTGAGGTGGTACTTGCACACAAATATGCTTATATATGGTATTGTCTGTACTGTTATCACTAACTCATGAGATTTTTCACTCTGACATGGTTTTCATTCTATTTTCAAAGGCAAAGTGATGCAGAGTTTAGAACAGTTTTTTTTTTTTTTCTTTTGTGTCACAATAAAACTAATGCAAGGGCCAGGGAGGTAGCTCAGTGGCCCAGCACCTGCATGGCACGAGTGAGGTCCAGAGTTTGATTCTGGTACCAAAAAACAAAAACAAAAATACAAAACGTGAAAGAAGGGATAGAGTTTTACCTTAAGTAATAATATCGGCTAAGGCCCAATTAGGACAAAAATAGTTATTCCTCATCAAGCAAATGTCAAGAATTTCTACTTCATTTAGCTACAGAAACTGATACTCACTTTCCTTGGAAAGGAACTTATCTTGGGATCATGTGTTGGGAGAATCTGCTGGCTTTAGAGAGAATTCCCTATACTTAGCAATTCTGGTGGAGAGACAGAAAAATAATGATGTTAGAAGTTTGGAAATCATTCTCTATTTTCTCCAGATTAGGTAACAATCTATGCTTTTGATCCACATCCTTAGAAAAAGACTAGTCTTCTAACATTTGTTGAACACTTTCAACATCCTTGGAAGTGACAGAGAAGAATATAGGAGAACACAACTCTTCCACACAACTGACTTTAATAAAAAGACAAAATCTGTTGAGGATTCTCCACATGCTGTCACTTCTATACTAGTGGTCTAGAAGGAGATAAAGAAATTTATAGCTACTCAAATTACACCAGATGAGCTAGGCAGGTTGGCATGCACTTGTAATTCCAGCACTTAGGAGGATGAGGTAGGAGGATTGTTGCAAGTTTGACACCAGCCTGGGCTACACAGTGAACTCAAGGCAAGCCTAAAGTGCACAGGGAGACTGTGTCAAAAAGACAAAACACACACACACACACACACACACACACACACACACACAAAGCAAATAAAAAAAGATTACACCAGATTTTTTCTTTTCTTCTTTCTTTCTCTCTCTCTTTCT
>PVKA01013915.1:21700-53889 GCA_004027165.1 Ctenomys sociabilis | reverse complement strand
TTCTCTGCTTTGTTTTGTCTTTTCATCTTTCTCCCCTTTCTCTGTCTTCGCTTTGCACTCTCTGGCTCTTTCTTTTTTATTTTTTTCTCTTTGTTTTTTTGTTTACTTTTTTCCTTTTCCCCCTTTCCTCTCTCTCTCTCTCTCTCTCTCTCTCTCTCTCTCTCTCTCTCTCTCTCTCTCTCTCTCTCTCTCTCTCTCTCTCACAGTAGCAGGGATTGAACTTACTCCACTGAGCTATCTCTCTGGCCTTTCTTTCCCTTTCTTATCTTTTTCTCTTCTTTTTCTTCCTTCCCACTTTTCTTTCTCCCACTCCCCCCTGCCTTTCCTAATTGAAAAAATTTAAGGTGTGTGGGCAGAACTTTTCCCCAAATTTGTTCCAGGCAGTCCTTATTAACTCCAAGCTGTGAAAACAAAGGAAAACAAAAAGCTTATGTTCATTTCTTATTTCTGAGGCAATAAAACATTTTGATAGAACATAACTTAGTAAAATTAGTCAAAATGCTAAACTTGCCCCCTACTAGCTCTTTCCTTTGAAAAGTTGTCCTGCACAAGTTTCTTAAAAATCTCAGAAGCATTAAATCCTCATTAATATAAATCCAGTGTATTTATGGTGTCAAAATATATTTTAGAAAAGCCAAAAGCAACCATTACACAAGTCGCTTCATTATCAATAATCTAGTATTATGCCTTTTATGTGTCATTTCTTTACACAATATACTATCATTGATGACTTTTAGCAAATACATCATGGTAAAGGATTACTCTCATCTGAGGGAGGCTTTGAAAAGGATATGCTAATTTCTAGGGAGCAAGAAAACATCAAAACAGGGCCAGCAAATAGCCAAGGGACTTTTATGTCTTAATATCCCTCAGAAGTGCTTTATCTCCTAGCGCAACGTGTATCATAGTATAAACAGGAAATGAAACAGCCACGGCATCAAAGAGGCACCAGGCCACGGCTGCTGTAATTTCAGATCAGGTTTAATAAAGGTTATCTACAGTGGGCTAATCAAACAAAAGAGCGCATGTTTTAAAGAGCCATTTGATAATTTCCATTTAAGGTACCCTATCAAAGACAGCCCACAAAGGCTCACATCTCCTGCTGGATCCCCGCACCTGCTTCTCCCACCACTCTCTGGGCTGGTTATGAGTGAGGCTCTTCTGCTCTCCTAACTTGCAGGCGACTCTAATTTGGAGGTACTCAGTTTATCAGAACTCAGCCTGGATTCTAAATAGCTACATAGGAAGAGAAGAATCAGAATTGAGAGAGCGCAAATGCAGGAGAAAGGGCCCCAGCAGATCCACAGCTAGGCCAACGCAAGCGCTGTCTTTCGTGTGTCCCTAGAAAAGTTCAGTGTCCCCAGCAGTGGAAGCCAAGTTTATGTCTAGGCCAGCATCAAAGCCTGGACTGGAGAGCACTCCCCCAAAACAGTCCCACTTCTACTTATCTGAAAATAGTGCTGCCACTTGGGCTCTAACTGAGGCTCCACAGTGCCTTGGGTTGTTTCTGGGCCAGTGAGTGATCCTGGCTCTCTGCTCCATACTGAGCACAAATGCCTTTGACCATCATTAGCCTGGACATGTGGACAGAGAGACGACAAATGCTTCAACAAGGGGCTGGGCCCTGCTGCGAGCCACCCTGACACCAGTGTGACACAGCACCACACCCCAACTTGACCTACCTGGACCAGGCCAAGGACTCTACCCCACTTCCCAGACGCTGAAGCTCCCCACATTTGCAAGTCAAACACTCCCCAGTTTGCAAGTCAAACAGCTCCTCCCAGCTGATGGCTGGAGGGGGAGGTACCAAGACAGATGGGCCACCTGTCAAGCGGCTGTCTCTCCAGCTCACCAGGAGACAGGGAGCTGGTGGAGAAAAGGTCATCTGCTCTGAGATTGGGCCTGGCCCAGCTAGGGTCCAAAGGAGTCACTGTGCTAAGTCCTCCCTCTGAAGCATTTCCAACAAAATGCAACATCCTGTGCCCAGTTTGGGTTCATTCTGTTTCGAAGTAAAGGAGGGCTGATCAGGAAGAGAAGATCCTGGCTGAAGACACCCAGTTTTTGTTGCACCCCACATCCTTGTTCTCAGCCATTCCAGAAAGGGAGGCCTTCCCAGGCCTTGCTCCCAGCCCTGCTGCAGGCCCGGATGAGGCCAGGGGCAGAAGGGTACCTTCGGGCACAGGCTGCAACCCATCCATCTCAGCCAGGCTGTGTCCCCCCCCACCGGTCGTTGCCATGACAGGCTGCTGGGCTGAGGGGGTCCAGGCAGCACAGACACTGGTGGCCAGGGCAAGGAGGGTCAGTGCTGCAGCTGGGTGATGCCATATGCCAGGGCCTGCGGCTGAGGACTGAATCAGACGACAGTCGCCCACAGAGACCCCTCCAGCTCATTGTTGAAGCAGCTGGAGGGCGGGGGCATTTTATGCTTTGTAGAAAGATGGTCTGGCCTTTTTCATCTCCTCCCAGGCCCTCTGGCCCCCGACAGAGGCCTAACTTTGCCCAGCCTCAGAGCTCTGGGGCAGGCTATGTGAGAGTCATATCAATAGAACTGGGGTCGCAGAGTTGCGCCAATGGTCCACAGGGCCCCCAAGTCGTTCCCTAGACTCAAGTCCAGCCCCGCTACACAGAACAAAACTTAAACTTGACAAATTCCCACAACACCAGCAACCCAACCCATCTGAATTCCAGACCTGTGCTGTAATCTCTCCACCCTTATGCACTTGTGTGTCAGAATCTGATAAAACAAAAACTCCGTCACTTGCATAAACAATGCCAGCCACTGCACCATGCATTCAGGATAACAGATCAAAGAGCAAGGACAGAGTCACAAACATCCATCTCAACCCCCAAGAGCTTTATCCCTCCATCTGAGCCCCACCCCATACAAACAGTATCCACTCCAAGGGCTCCAGGGCAGCTTTCAGCGCTAGTGTTTAAAGCGGGAAAAGTGCAGGGACAAGAAGCTTGTCAGTGTCTGTTTTGAAAGAGCCAGTTAGGATTGTCCCTGGAGCTCAGCTGTTCCTTCCCTCCTTCTTTGAAGCTTATAAGGTATGGTCAAAAACAAGTGGTGAATGCCCACATTTTAAAAAATGATTACAATAAAAGACACATTGTCATGAATCACTTTCAAAATATTCCCCTTTGAACACACGTATCTCACCACCCTTGCTGCTTTTTTAAGAAGTCCTGGAAGATGTCTTTAGTTGGGCTGGAGTGGCCACCTCTGTGTTTTGTATGAATTCAAAAACTTTACCTAAAAGACTTGGGAGAACAACCAGAAGGTACAGGAGCCTTGCGCCTGCTGGGTGTGGGGCAGTGCTGCTCACCCAGCCTTCTTGAAGCACCTGCTGAGGACAGTTGTGAAAATACAGGCATCTGGGCATAGATCGAATCTGGCTCCTCACTAACGTATTCCTTATGTACTCATCCTTTATAGCTGTTGTTCCATGCTACTCTGCGCCCTTGTGCTTTCTGCTTGCTAATAAAAGTGGGTCAGCTCTGAGATTGTTGTGCTTGCCCACAAAAGCCAAATTCTCCCTGGTCTCCCCTCCACCATACATTTTCTTTCTTTATTACTCATCATTACCCCCTTCAAGTATTCAGGTTTGATCAGCTCTTGGCAACTGGAGCCTGATGCAGGGACTCTGAGATCCAGAGGGGAAGAGCCCCTGGAGTGGGCAAGGAGCAGAGAGACACCAAGGAGCTCTGGGGGACAACTCCAGGAGCCAGCTGTGCAAAATGTAGAAACCGTTGTGCCACGGAAAGGCCTTTTCTTAACTGGGGTCATGGGACAGAATTTGTCAGTGGAAGAGCAGAGGTATGTACCGCTTTTGTACATGTTACTGAAACAGACTTGGGTATCACCAGCCATAACATTGGGGCTCAGGTGAGGGTTCATTCACTTTCAAAAATGCTGCACAGAATTATTAAACATAATCCTTGGTTCCCAAGGGGGGCACTTTGGATGTAGGGAATTGGCATAGAGTGGGCAAAAATATGAGAAGGGGCTGGGCTAGGTGCTGTGGTTTGGGTCTAAGTGTCCCCCCAAAGCCTTATGCAGTCATGGAGTGGGCTGCTAGAGTGTGTGACTAATGCATGGCCCAATGCCGGGATTATGGGTGTGAGTGCTACACCTGCCCTGGGGCTGGCAGCCTGAATGCCATATTAGGGAGAGTGAGGTGCTCTATGTTACTGCTCTTCCCTTTTGGTCTTGCTGTTTTCCACCACCATGAACTGCTGCCCTCAGCCTTGGGCCACTCTGCCTTGGAGCCAGCCAAGTATGGACTCAAACCTCCACAAATCATGAGCTAAATAAATTCTTCCTTCCTTAATTTTGGATGTTGGGTATTCCCCTCTCAGGAATGAGAGAATAGTAACTGAGACACTAGGGGAGAACAGATTTCCCGAGACACCATTCAAGATGGAGTTTGGAGAAAACCACATTGCAATGTGTACTGCAATGATTGCTGTAACTGCTACTGTTCCCCTTGATCAGGAAAAAGGGAACTATCAGGAAGAAATTAAAGGCATTCTTAAGGGCTGGCCAAATAGCTCAGCAGATTAAAGCACCTGCAAGCAAGCTCAGGGGTCAGGGGTGCACTGAGATGCTGATTGAGACTGGCAGCACTCGTCTGTAATCCCAGCCTTGGGAGGCTGTAAACAGGAGAATCACTACAAGTCTGATCTAGAAGTGAGATCCTGAACACCCTGTAGACCTTCCCTAAAATACAGAAAAAAGACAGGCATTCTTTCTCGGCCCCTGTCTCTTAGAAGCAAGCTGATGCAGTGTGCCCAAAATGGTGGCACAGTTGTCACTGGGGGGCGGGTGACAGATGGAGTGGGAACAGCAGCGGTGGTGCGGGACCTGGGCCAGAGGGGAGGAGGTGGCTGTGGCCAGCCACTGGCAGGACCAGTTATCAGAGCAGCAGCCTTCCCCTCTCTGCTGCCCTCGGCCATGCTGGGCATAGTGGCAAATGCCTGTAGTCCCAGCTATTCGGGAGGCTGAGGTGGAGGGTCACTGGAGTACAGGGACCCTCTGTGCTGGGGCTCTTGAAATTCACTTTGGGAATGCTATGCATGGTCCCACAAGATATTAAACATCTTACCCATTCCTGTCCATCCTTGGGTTAATGTCTCCATTTTGATGTGAGGCTACAGGAAATTTGCACAGAACAGCCAAATAGAAATAGATCAACTGGCAGGTCGAGTATCATAGAAGATGTGCCGCTAGGGACAGGACCTTGTGCAGGCAGATCTTATCCTATTATGCATGTGAGTAGGTACATTTGATGAAGAGACTGGCATGGGATATGGTTCCCAGGAGGGGCACCTCCACTCAGTCCTTGTCATATATTTTACAGGGATCGCAGGTGCCTCATGCTCACTTCCCTGATAGACTACAGAAGACAATCCGTGGACAGATTCCTTGTTTGCAAACATCTGAGTTTGTAGTGCTACAATGGGCCTTGTGGGATGAAACAAGGGCTATAAACAGGCCTTTGGAGTGGCCAAGGTCACAAAAATGTCCTGGAAATTATTTAAAAGCTTGTCAAAATGTGAGGACTGAATTGTATAGAAGTTCAATGCTGGCCCAAACTATGTTAGCTTTCATAGACAGAAATTCTACAAACACTGCTAGAAAAAAAGGAGGTCTGAGTAGGTGAGGATTTCGGTGGAGTTCAAGTGAAAGAAGAGAGCACGGAATTGCCAAAATGCTTAAGACAAAAGAAAATACAGGCCAGGGAGATGGCTCAGAAGAATAAACACTTGCCTGGCAAGCGCAAGGGCTTGAGTTCAATCCCTGGTTCTGCCAAAAAAACAAATAAAATAAAATACAGAAGAAGATATTTATTATGAGTAAAAAGTTCTTATTCCTTCTGATTCGTATTACAAAAGATCTCAGTTCGTTGACCTACAAAACGTTCTGACTAGTCTATGTATGTATAGTTACAAAATTATTTATTTATTTTTGCAGCACCAGGGATCATACCCAGGACCTTGCACTTGCCAGGCAGGTGCTCATGCCACTGAGCTATCTCCCCAGCCCCTACAATTACAAATTTAAAACCTGTAAAGGAGTTCTAATTCAATATGGCCAAGTACAGTTGAGTGTACTCTGGTTTTATAAACCGATTGTTTCATGTATGCTTGTCCATTTTCCCAGTCAATTTACAATCAATTACCATATTTGAAACTAGTTTGAACTCAACAAATATTTTCTTTTTTCACCTTATAGGACTTTTAAACTATTTTTTTAATGCATTTGGTACAGGGTCTCCCTACACAGCTTGGACTCGTAATGATCCTCCTGTTTTCAGCCTTTCCAGCACTGGGATTACAGGTGTGCACCACCATGTCCCTATTTAAACTACTAATCTGTAACTTAAATTGGCTTACAAACAAATGCCATTAGAGTTAAGGACATGCTTCCATCCAGGTTGCCATCTGATCAGAATGACGTCAAGACTGGTTTTATGAATACAATACATACTGTTATCCGTATACAATAACTTGTGTCTTTCATTGGTAAAAAAAAAAACAATGTGCTCGTTCTAACTACCTGGTTCTTATAAATCATCAAAAATTGGTTAAGATAGAAGAAAGATTTGCACTAATAGTGTTTGGACAGGATATCCTGTCTGCTCCTTGTACTATGGATAACCACTAGGAAGATAACAATGTAAAAAGTATTAATTATTGAAACTGTACTACAATTCAACTTTGAAAAAAAAAGATAGGCATACAGCTACATTCTCTCAATTCATTAAATAGAGGCATCTGCTCTAATAGTGTTTGTAGATAGAGTATCATGTATGTACCTTGTACAACAAAAAGCCACTACAAAACAGTGTGCAATGTATTAATTGTTGAATCTGTCCTACTAATTTGATTTGAAACTGTCTCATTGCTATTCGTTCTTCAATAAAATAAAATAAATGTAAAAAAATAAAATATTTTTAATTACACATACACACACACACACACACACACACACACACACACAAAAGGGTAATATTATTAAATGGGGCTCAGGCTTAGAGAAACTGCTGAACAAGACTGCCTTGGTGAATAAAGGAGCAGTTGCCCAGGAGTAGTTTCTTCCAGTCTTTGTTCACTAATCAGACCCCCCAAATTTCCATAGCTTTATCGGAGACATACCCCAATAAACAATGCTGAATGTATTATTGTGATATGCTTGCACTGACCACCATTAAAAGACTGAGTTCCCCGTGTGCAAAGCAATAGATGTTCTAGGCAAAAAACTAAATTAAGAGACAAAGGTTTCCAAACAGCTGTGGTACTCATTAGTGCTAATCTCATTGTGCACTAGATGCGTTCACGCCTTCCAGCTGTGCAGGTCTTCTAAGAACTAAAACTAAGACTGTTTATGATGACAACTTTTTCTAAACTCACCTATCTGCCTTTCTGCTCTGCTCCAGTTACGTGTGTTAAAAGATACATATCAAACCAACATGAGACCAGCAGTGAGATGATAGTTCTTTTCTTTAGAGAGCTTTCTGAGATGTTATATATGCGTCAGTCACTACACTTAAAAATGCTCAGGCACTGAGCAGTGCAGTGACACAAACTTCTTCAATGACTCCCATTAAAGGATGACAAATGAGAGTTTTTGTGTGTACTAGGTAGAGATGATTGACTACAAAGGCTATTCTGCACCAAGATGGGTATTTAAGTGTGTTCCAAAATTAATGTCACCAAAACAAATTAAATTTTAAAAACATAATATCACCATGATTGTCATGGTAAAGTAGTGTGTGTGGCTCTTGATCTCAAGTTTTCTCTCTACATTGTGTAACAGTTGTCTGTTCGCATTCCTCAGGGTTGCAACTTCTAGAACAACCATCATTAATAGGAAATAACCATCCTCTATATTTTGTATTTCAAAGCGGTTGACGCCCAGATGAAATTATAAGAGTGAAACTCATTGCTTCCACTGTAGTGCTGTTTCTCAGGTTCCAAAGGGTGATATAAAGTGACTCTTCTGTATTTTGTACTGGGCATATTCGTTTTTCTTCTGATTTACCAGGACCTTTAGCCTATGATAACCCACAGGCTGACTCACCAGTGGCTTAAATTTGGCAAATAGACGTTACTCACGTTCCATCCTATGGCTGGTTACAGTGTGTTCATGTCTGTACACATA
Organism: Ctenomys sociabilis; assembly: GCA_004027165.1. NCBI lineage: Eukaryota > Metazoa > Chordata > Mammalia > Rodentia > Ctenomyidae > Ctenomys > Ctenomys sociabilis. The sequence goes on along the minus strand of PVKA01013915.1, from coordinate 45,725 downwards.
ATTATCCTCCCATGATTCATGCCCCTGCCAGGGGGGCAGAAAGGTGGCACACGACCAGCAGCGCTGTTTGCTGCCTTGGCTGCTGTGGGAGTCTTCATACGGTAAAAACTGATAATGAACCCTCATATGTCAGGGAGCCTTTTTCACTTTCCTGCAACGTTGGCATAGTAAGCATCTTACAGGAGTCCCTTATAGTCCTCAGAATCAAGCCATAGTAGAAGGTGCACATCTTTCTTTAAAAACACAATTACAAAAACAGCAAGGGGAAACTGGTGGGGACCCAGCTATGTGATCGATTATGGGGACTCAACTATATGACTTAAGCCCTTGCAGTCCCAAGGTCAGTGTGACCTTGCTTCAGGAATAGGGAAGTATGTGGAAGACCATGAGCCCACACCCCAGCTATGGGTGCAATGCGGAGCACCCACCATTCCTGAAGCAAGACAACCCTCGTGGAGGATAGTTGTTAAAATACAGGCATCTTCTTATAGACAAAATCTAGTTCCTCATTGATGGACTCCTTATCTACTCATTCTTTATAGTTGCTAGTCCATGAAATGCATGCTACCCGGCCCCCATGCTTTTTCCTTATTAATAAAAGTAGAACAATTGTGAGATTGCTGCATTTGTCCACTAGAAGCAAGTTCCTCTCAGTCTCCCTTGCACCTTAAATCTTGTCTTTTGTCCTTCTTTGTTCCCTGCTATTTCCCCCTCAGCTATCCAGATCTGATCATCCCCCAGCAGAGATTAGCCAGGCTAGTAAGTAAGTTTATAAGACTCCAGACAAGGAGAAATTGGCACATTGGCACTATTACTTTCACTGATGAAGTCAGAATTTCTGAGGCATTTCTTTCCCTGTGAGCACAGAGAGACACCCACAGGAATTCATAGCTACTTTGTTCTACACAAGTCCAGTATTCTGTTCCTCAAAGGGTTACTGAGGCGGCTGTCACTGGGGTTGCTGCACTGCCAAGCCAGTTTCTTTGGGGAGATAAAAGGACCCAGGAGCCCTGGGACAGACCTGGATTTCAGCCCATTCTGAAGTTTATTAGCATAGAAGCCTTTATTTCCTCTTCTATAACCCTCATAGGATTTCTAGGAGTGGGAAGCTGACAGTGATTGTAAGGACGAATTCACTGAGTGCTCAGTATGGAGCAGGCGCAGTATTGATGCACCAATTTTTCTTACTTCATCTGCTCAACTGCACAATGAGGTTGGAGTTATCACTGTCCACATAGTACATAGGAAGAAGCCAAAGTAGAACAAGATCATGAAAGTTTTCCGAGAGCACAGAGCTGCCCATGGTGCCACCCAGACAAACATGCGGAAGTATCCAAAGTGTGATGTGGAAGGGCAGATAAAAAGGTTTCAACATGCACGGTGTGGTAGGCTTAAGGAGACAGGACAGAGAATATTGTCACCACCAAGGAAGGCTCTGTGGGCAGTGCTGACGAGATCACTGCTGTCGCTTGTAGCAGAGGAACCATTTTGCCAGTAAAACCTTATGTGAAACTTCGATGTAGCAAAGAGACTAATGAGCCACTTTAATTAAGGCTAATTTCTTTTGTAAAGTCAAGTTAATAATATTTGCTAATTACTCAAACAGCAAGTACCATGTTTTTATATATGTTAATTCATATTATTTGTTTTCAAACATTTGCATTGTGAATTATTATATATACATAAAAAGCATAGGATATAAATGGAGGGTGTAGAAAATAATTATAAGGTGGAAACCCATGTAACCACTAGCCAAGTGGAGAAATCAGACATCACCAGGGAATGAAGCCCCTTCCTTTCTTTCTTTTTTCCTTCTTTCCTCCCTCCCTCCCTCCCTCCTTCCCTCCCTCTCTCCCTCCCTCCCTTCTTTCCTTCCTTCCACTCTGTTCTTTTCCAGCCTCATTCCCTCCAACCTTCCATGTCTGTCTCCATCACAGAGCTGGTTCAATTGGTGAAAACAATGTAAAATTCAGGGTTTTAGATACAAAAATCAGTGAATTACAGCTCACAAGATAAAGACAGTTTCTACTTTTTAATAGCAAAAAAAAAAATCAAAAGAAAAGTGGGATTTAATGACACATAAAAATATATAAAATTCAATACATGCATATATAATTCAAATTCCAGGGCCCACAGAAATTTTTTTTTTTTTTCTTTTTAGTAGAACAAAGCCGTGATCACTGTAGCTGCATTTGGGTTATGGGAGCAGAGTTGTATAATAACAACAGATTATACAAGTTCTGCAAAACCAAAAATCCTTACCATCTGGCCTTTCACAGAAAGCCTGCCTACTACTGGCCTAAAGATGCCAGTCCATTCCAAAACCGGCCTCAGTGTCCAATGTGTAAAATACATCTACACATCCGCTGCGGTTATGCAGTAAGAAAATTCTAATTTGCCCAGACACAAAGCTGACCGTGGTTGGGTTCTTAGACAACTCCCCTTGCAGTCCCAGCACATGCTTTAACTAACTTGGTCTGAAAACACAAGAGAGAAGTAACTTGAAATTTTACTTCCCAGATCAAATACCTACAACACCGAACCTTAGCTCGCATTCTTTATCATATTTATAGAAGAGAAAGAAGAAGCCTTCTTGACTTGGGAAAAGCAGGACGCATCCACAGTATTGTATCATTGGGACACAAGCTGCTCTCAGTGTGCTTGTTGTTATGCAACTGACAATAGGACTGCAACGCCGCCATCATGTACTAGGTAGATGTGCCGAGCTCTGCCTGGGAAGGGAGCGGAGCCTCTCTGAGCTGCACACAGTTTTACACAAGCAAACATGCAAACATGTAAAGCTCAAATTCAGAAAAAGATGGCTTCACCCTTTCTAATCAATGATGTATTGACAAGAAATTCCAATATAGATTCCCAGAGACCATAACTTAAGACCTTGGTGGTTTCTAATGTGTGAGAATTTGGTAGATTAAGCCACCTAGGAGTAGACCTGTTGGTTTTGACAACAGTTGATTAAAGTCTTGATTTTTTTAAAAATAGAAATTGAATTTACTGCTTAGGGAACCCCCAACCACCCACACATATTCCACTAGAATGTTCCCTAGGTTAGGGAGGGAATTGGAATTTGTTGATGTTTCTCAGGCGATACTTTTCCAGAAGCACAAAGGTGGAGGTAGATCTGTGTGCTACAGTTGGGGGAGAAATCACTGGTTACTCAGAGCACAGGAGAAACACTGTCAAGAACAACAAAGTCTTTCTGGCTGCTGGGGCATGAGCTGAAAAACTGGATATGATCTGTCCTGGGGCTGGGTAGAGCTGCCCTTAACAATTGTCACTGTAGCTAGGTGTGATGCCCGGCACATGCCTGTAATCTCAGCCCTCCAGGAGGCTGAGCCAGGAAGTTTGCAAATCTGAGCCCAGCCTGGGCCATTTCCCAGCTTAGCCTGGGACTTAGTAAGATCATGTCTGAAAAAGAAAACTTTTTAAAGGACTGGGGTTATAGCTCAGTGTGAAGACCCAGCAATCAGTACCTAGTAAGGGAATAAGAGGAAGGCAGTGAAGGAAGTAGAGGAAGAGGAGGAGAAGGAGGACAAGAACAGGAAGATGGAGGAGGAAGAAGGGAAGAAGGGGAAGAGGAAGAAGAGGGGGAGGGGAGAGAGAAGAAAAGAGAAAGAAAAAAGAAAAGAAAAGGCACACATGGTATCACAGAGAGAGAAATAAATGGGCTCAGGGCCAAGGCCTCAGCCTCCAGGCCTCCCTCTGGAGCGGCCTCTCACACTGCCGGCACTCAGCAGCCATCTTCCCTGCCTTTCTCTTGTCTCTCCTCTGGCCCCACTACTTTACATTCTTAGGTGCCCTGTCTTTCCTGACCACTGCCTCCCCAGCCTCTCTCTGAACACAGTCTTGGCCCACTTCCTCTTCTGTAGGCTGACTCTGGGGGCCGCTCCCTGCTGCAGAAAATGGCTCACAGCTTGTGGCCTGAGATAAGCAACTCTTTGCTCTCCCAGCTCCTCCCCTGGGCCACGGTGTTGGAGGCCACAGCATCCACTCTTACATTAGCGTCATCACTTTATTCTAAGGTTTATGAATGTTTCTTAAATACTTCTTCTTATATGATATTGCTACTAAAATAGTTATAATGCTGCTAAACTTATTGAAGGGCTTATACTACATGAAATATTTGAATATTATTAAAATTATTCAAATGTTTATTTTTAAAAGCTACTTCACATTAGTTCTTCTGATAGAAACCAAGAAAGACCTGGGCGGTACACTAGTAAATCCTAAGGGTTAATGCATGGGGGCCTGGGATGGTGGCACACACCTCCAGTACCAGCGGTCTGGAAGGCCGAAGCACGAGGATCAAAACTTTGAGCCCTGCCTGACTGACTTTGCAGCTTAGCAAAACCTGCCTCAAAATATTAAATAAACAAAACCCTGGGAGCATGGTCCATGTAAAGGCTCGCTCTGGCTTCAATAACCAGTGCTATGAAAGAAAGAAAGAAAGAAAGAAAGAAAGAAAGAAAGAAAGAAAGAAAGAAAGAAAGAAAGAAAGAACAAAACAAAACAGGAAAAAAAAAAGTGGAAATGCATTCCATCTGGGTCCTATTTCAGCTGATTATTCTGAACCTGGATCTTGCTCTCTATAATTTAAACATGGAAGAAGACGGGCATGTATGTAGGCTGTTCTCACTTCTTAGCTGAGATCAAAGGGCGGAAGAAGAGTAGCAAGGAGGGATAGTGATCTCGATGTGTGGCTCAACATTACTCGAGTGGCATTCCTAATCACCCCCCTTGGAGACACACGTGCCCCCCCTACATTGGGAAGCAATGTGCTTATGACCACAGAGGGCAGAGGCCTGGAAGACCCCTGCTACCAGGCATGGCTCTGTGACCCTTGTACAATCAGACAGTAGCTGCACCTCCACTGTTGCTCTGGACATAGAGAACAGGAGTCCTTTCTGGAAGCACAGCATGAGGGTGAAGTGGGATATAACATGTGACGTTCTTAACGCAGTCCTGCATCACATAAGATGTGCCCAACAGGTGCGGTCCTCTAACCAGCAAATACCCATCTGCCACACGACACATGCTGGGTGCTGCTCTGGGCCTGGAGGAAGAAGGGGCTCATCGTCATAACAACGCAGATGCAACTCCTTGCCCTCAGAGAGAGAGAGAGATCTTATAGTAACTGTGATTGCCACAGTCTCGTGATGAGACTTAAGCTCTTCAGAATTGCATCATTTTAGACAGATGGAAACTTGGGAGGTGCCTAGGCCCTCACAACAGTCTGGTCCCCGCTCCCCAATGTTCTTCTCACTGAGCTCACAGAGGCATTTTTTGTGCCTCAGCCCAAAGCTTCCTAGACTAGCTCTTAAGAATGGGACCAAAGATACCAGGTAACCAATGCAACCTACCAGAGATGGAGGCACCAGTCTTGTGTTCTCAACCACGAAGGCCAGAGCTCAGCTGTGTAGTAAGTATTTTCCCAGAGGGACCTGAATGCCAGGCAGCAAAGGACTGCCAATGTGCGTGAAGATGGCTCCCTAACCTGTGCCTCCCTAGGTGCTGGCAAGTATTAGGAATTCTAGAATGTTCTACTGGGAAGAGAAGCCAGGTGGCAGTCAAGAAGCATCTTTCTATAAGCATGCTGAGGTTTTTTTTTTTTTTTTCTTTCTTCATTTACTCTTCTTTCTCTTAAGGAAGAATTCCCCCAAACTGTGTAAGCTTCAGGATTCTCAAAATACAAGTTTGCCTTTAACTGGAGATTGCTAGACAGGTTCCTAGAAGAAGCAAGAGCATGAAACAAACAAGTTCCGGCCATAGCTCTTGCCACAGGAGAGCTGGGTATGGGCAGGCAAGCTCCTTCACCTCTCTGGATGGTCAGCTTTAGAATAAGTGCCAAGGTTGCCTCTAAAATTCTTTGACTCAATGGTTGAGTGACTCTTCCCTACCATGGCAGGCCAAGATTGAACTAGCAAGGTCACCCTGGTTAGGCACCTGATGAAAGTTTCATATAAAAGAAAGCTATTGTTGATCCTGAAGTTTGCATGCATCACTTAGCTTATTAGGCTGGTATGTAATACAAAAATATATTAATTTAGATAAACAGATCTCTGTATAGCAGATAGGATGCTTTTGGACATGGGTAGCAGAAAACATCTAATGACCCGGTCTAAATACAATGGGATTTATTGGTTCTCACCAATGAAAAGTGTGAAAACAGTGTAGGCCTCAGGAGTACTTTGAGGCAAACACTCACTCTGCCATAAACACCCCAGTATTTTGCTCCCTGAAGTATTTCCTCTGCCCTTTATCTTCCCTTGGGTGGATGCCTTAAGAAGCAGAAGCTGAGGCCAGGATTCTAATCCAAGCGATTTGTTCCCCACCCCCTACCTACAAGGGAAGTCAGACATTAAACATGGAAACAGCCACCGGCAGTGCGTGTTATCCAGCAAGTGACTAAGGACAACTGGAGTGTAAGCCCCCTGAGAAACTCCAGGGGGCAGTGCAGCAAGCATTAAATCACCCATCAGTGGAGCAAGGAGTCTGATGTGCCCGCTCTAGGCAGGCCAGCAGTCCTCAGGAGAGAGTACATCTCCCTCATGGTAACACAAGCGCCAAACAGCCGAGGCCTCACGTTGGCTCCCTGCTGGCTGCAGGGGAGGCCACACCCATGTAGCAGCACTTGGGACCGAGGAGCTCTTCCAAACCCACTGCAGGGGATGTGCATCCAGCCCAATCAGCTGCAGGGCCTGCAAGGGACGGAGGGTGTTGCCTGGCCCAGCATAGAGCGGTGCTTCCTTCCCCAGCAATGACACAGCTCAGACAGCCCATGAGGCTGGGGGAAGGGAGCAGTAAACAGGACAGGATGCTACCACCCCAGAATAACCATGCAGCCAGCTGGACTCACCAACAGATACTGGGTTACTAAACTGCAAGGCACAGGGGTCTCCTAAGCGTCACAAGCCCAAGGGCTCACACATCATGCAGCAGCCGAAGTGGCTGGCAAGAGGCTGCTGAGTCCCTCCTAGGGCCACCAGAAGATGAGGGGGCAGGCTGGCCAAGGGTTGCCAGGAGGGAGTATGGGCCCAGAGGTGCCAGGGTTTGGGATATTTCAAGAGTAGCCAGGAATCTGGATTGTTATATGCATCCCCTTCTTCTATTTATTTATTATTTTTACGTTTATTTTTGGCAGAATTGGGGATTGAACTCAGGTCCTTGTGCTTGCCAGGGAAGCTCTTATTCCACTGAGCCATCTCCCCCCGCATCTAAAATGTTGGAAATGAATTCAAAATGTCATGCCTGCTACACGGGCCAAGCACACATCTGTGGGCCAGACACAACCTTGGGCTGCCAGTTTGCATACTCTCATGAAGACCCACCCCATAATTTTACAGAAGGGAAAATGGGACGGTTTCAGAGACAGTCAGCAACTCACCCCAAGTCATGCATACAGCTGGTCACACCCAACCTGAGCCCGGAAGCCACCTCTCGCCACTGAGCTCTGTTCCACTAGGTGCCACTGGTCTCCAAATCCAAACTGAAGAGGGCGAACAACAGCCCTCAGGCCTCATCAGGTCAGCAGTCTGATTTTGTAAATAAAGTTTTATTGGAACCCAGCCACACACATCTGCCCTGCTTTCCCACCACAAAGACAGAATTGAGTTCCTGGGACAGATATCATATGGCTCACCAAGCTGAAAATATTTACTGTCTGACCTTTCCAGAAAGCTTGCTGACTCTTGCTCTAGATCCCTGACATTTTCAGATGTCATATTTCGTGTTTCATCTACTTATGCCATATCCCAAGTGTGTGATTATTTAGTAAGACATCAGAATCCTATTTGGGATGTGGCAGGGCGGGGGGCACAGGACTCTGTGGTAGGATAGGGATGGGGACAGCAGCTGAAGTTCATCTCATGCCACAAGATGAAGAGAAAGGAAACTGCTGCCCAAGACAGCAAGAGCAACAGCACCCTCTCCCAGTAGCTCTGAAAGGAAGAAGGAATTGAGTAGAATTAAGAGACAGGCGAACACAAAATTTCTACGGTACCTGGGCATGGTAACACACACCTATAATCCCAGCATGCTTCAAGGCTGAAGCAGGAGGAATGCACGTTAGAGCCCACCCTGGATGTTGTGCCAAACCCTGGCCAAGGCAGAGCATGTCGCTCTGTGCCAAGGTCCTGGCTTCAAGCCTCAGTACCACAAAACAAGGCAGTGCTTCCAAATGAGCACACATTTTAAACAGAATTTGATGATGGACAATCCATAGCGTGTGTGTGTGCACGCGCGTGCGCACGCACACACACACGCACACACACATACACACCCTTTGGAAACAAGAAAATGTTATTCATGAAGGAAATCCAGAGACTTCTCCAAGTGGCACAAAAATTGAGCAGCCAGTAAGTGAATGAGAGGAAGCTGTGGTGGTGGGAAATGGGGATAAACTAACAGGGACTCAGCCAGGACCTGCGTGTAAGATCTCAGAAGCTGCAGGGTACTGTGGGGCACCCCTGCTCCCCAAGCATCAGGTGTGCGAAGCTCAGCATCCTACCTCTTCCCTGCCGCCTCCTCCAGCAACTAAGGCCAGCGGGCAGCGTAGCTGAGCTCCTGGGCTCCTGTCCCTGCCATGGGGAAGCACAGCAGTTGCATTTTTGGGGGTCTGTGTGGAAGGTTCCCAGCAGGGGGCTGTGGCTCTGCAGGGATGAGTGGCAGTGGGGGTCCTGGCAGTGGCAGCCCAGAGACAAACTCTCAGCATGGACCTCTATGCCTGTGCTGCACCTCCACTCTCTACTTGGAAGCTGGACAAGGAAAAGAGGCGTCACATATTTGATAAGGTCAGCAAGCGGCCACTTCGCGATGTGTGTTGTAAAGGGATACTATCTGTTCTGGCTGAATTCTCGAAATTAGGGAGTCTGATGCTCTCCATTCAGACGTCATATGATTCCTCTTCTTACCGATCAACAAACCATCAATTCTTGAGCAGGAGCAGCGGCCCAGGTCACAGGATATGTCATCTGCCCAACAGTCAGTAGATGAGGGATATGGGCTGCTAGACATATTAAATAAATTATTGATCAAAACATCACAGAGTCGTCTGCAGCATTGTAAAGGACAAGCGAACGGATATACTGTATTAAATTAAGTGGGTTATGTATCAGGCGTTGCCGTATGTGACTGGAACTCTGGTGGGGCCGCTGAGACATCAAATATTAATGCAAATCAAAGCAGAAGCAAAGTTTCTCAGGAAATAAGATCACATTGTCTCAGAGAACAGGCAGGAAGGTAACAACTAGAAAATAAAAGACACCTTAAAATCTCTGTGCTCTTTGGACATTAAACTCTCTCCCAGGACATTTATCATGTGGAGTCAAATCATTAAAGCTGTAAAACTCCACCAGAGCACGTGGGAACTGTGACTAAGATCATGAAAGAATTATTTTTTCTGGTCGTCATTCTAAGATTTCCCTGCCAGAAGTAGAAGGTTGACCTGTAACAGTGGGTGTGGATGTGTGGTGCACGGGTATTTGCATTCATATAATACACATACACAAACATAGTTAAATTTTTTATTTTTCCTGAGGATAAATCAGCTGACAGGGAAAGGTGGGCGACCAGATCTTCTCCTCTTACTCTAAAAGAAGTAAGAATAGTCACCAATATATGTGAATTATCAGGTAACGGCAGATGCATGAGAGGATAAATGAGGCATATAGACCAAATTATTAACAAGTTCAAAGATTTGAAACTTGTTATGCTATGGAAGAAAGAATCATGATGCAGAAACAAAAGATGCAAGGGCCCACGAGACAGCTCAGTGGACTAAGTGCTTGCTTAGGCAAGCGCAGGGACTGGGGCTGATCCCTGAGACTGGGTGTGGTGGTGCACACCTGTAACCCCAGCGCTGGGAAGGCTGAAAACAGGAGGATCACTACAAGTACAAGCTGCATAGTGAGACTCTAAACCAACTTTTAAAAAGCTAAAAAAAAAAAAAAAAAAAGATGTACATAGAAGACTGTGTTGCCACTTTATAATAGAAAAAAAAAAAGAAAAAGGATAAGGATCTCAAAGCCCAAGAGGGAGACAGTAAATCCCACCCGTCAGAGTTCATTTGCTTAGCAGTTGCCATGGTGCCTGACCAGCAAGACAGGAGGGTGGAGTTGTTGAACACGTGACTTCTTAATGAAATCATGGGGTTCAAATCCTGACTTTACCATTCAACCAAGGTGTTGGCCTAAAGCCGTTAGCCTTTTCTGTCTCATGCTCCTTATCCTGTAAACTCAGTATGCTGTGGGCTCCCTCTATCACAGGGCCTTGTAAGGATTAATTCTCTCAGCACAAGACATCCCCAGAGTAATCTCAGACATGCAGGTAGTGGTCAGACTCACTTCCTAAAATGGGAAATTCTGCAGCTAAAACTTAGCATGTTGTGAAAATACTTAGTGACTAAGGAGCATTTGTTCCAGTTTGCTTTGTCAATTGAGATATGACCTGTAAAGTTCACAAACATTAAATTGACAGCTTAATGTCTTTATATACATAGACACATATACAATACATATATCACTCCACTCCCCACCCACCCAAGAGGGAAACCTAGGCCTGAGTTTCACATACATGGAATCAAACTCTGTGGAGTCTTTCTTTGCTCAACTTCATGTCTGTGAGAATCCCTAATGGAAGCTTTTTCTGGTGCTGTGTAGTATTCCACTCTTTGAAATATACTATATTTTAAGATTCTCTCTACTATGAGTGGGAATCAAGTTTCTTCCTATTATAGGTTGTTCTGAATAAAACTACCATGAACATTCTTGTATAGGACTCTTGGTGGACATGCGGACATGGGTATCGTTGTGGGCTGAGTTGCCTCCTCCTGCCCTCCCAAAGTCGTATGCTGAAGCCTTCACCCCTAACACCTCAGGATGTGACTGTATCTAGGGACACAGTCTTCACAGAGATAAAGTTAAAATGAGATTACTAAGGTTGATCCTAATCCAATATGACCGGTGTTCTTCTACAAAGAGGTCATTTGAATATAGATTCATATGCAGGGCTGGTGATGTAAAGATGTGGGGAAGCCAACCACTCCCAGGCTAAGGAGAGGCCCCGACGGATCCCCTTTCCCAGGCTCAGAAAGGCTCCACCCTGCCAGGACCTTGATCTCAGGCTTCAGCTCCTTCAACAGAAAATATGTTTCTGTGTTTATTTTACTTTGACACAAGAATCCTAGCAAATTAAGGGAGACATATACTTAACAATAGGATTGTGGAGTCATAAAATATATGTGTGTGTGTGTGTGTGTGTGTGTGTGTACATATGTGCATATATATGGTTAGCTCTGATGGACTCTGAACAGCAAATAAGTTGAATTTAAAAATCAAGGGGCTGGCCCGATAGCTGAGCAGATTAAAACACCTTCTTAGGCAGACTCAGGGGCCAGGGATTCGATCCCCAGCGTGCTGTGCTCTCACCCCCGAGAGCATGCTGAGACAGAGATTGAGACTGGGTGTGATAGCAGGTGCCTGTAATCCCAGCACTTGGGAGACTGAAAACAGGAGAATAACTATGACTCTGAGCTGTGCAGTGAGGCCCTATAGACTTGGTACTAAATACAAAAAAAAAAATTGAAAATGAAGGAAATGATTCATATTTTGTGCTTCCAATTTTATGTACATACATACTTTTAAGTGCCTATGTTTCCAGATAGAAATAAAGGCCTATGATGGAAGGAATTCATCCCAAAGAGAGCCGTAGGCCTTTTATACCTCTCTTCCATCTACAGTCAATATGGCTCACTTATATAGTATACAAGTATAAAATTTATTTCCATTTTATTAATGGCCATCTTGGGAATGAGATTATCAGTGATTACATATAATGTAACACTAGTTTCTGAATTTCAGATTTCCCCACAGGAGAGGCAAATTACTTATAGCCTCAGATGAGGGAAATGTTCCTAATGAAGAGGAAAGCCTGGAAGGAGCTAGGACAACATGCTGTTAGCAGCAGTCCCCGAGTTGTGAGTCTGAGGATTATGGTTGCCTTGTCTTCGTTTTGTTTATCTGCATTTCCTACAAAATGTAGGGGCCATATGCTACTGTGGATGTAGAGTAGAGGGTGTGAGGGTCCTGCTGAAAAATAGCAGACAATAAATCACAAAGCTCTAAGGCACACAAAGACAGGCCGAGCCGTATTTCCACAATTGCTGGCATATGGCAGTTGTAGGATGAGCTGTTAACATGTGCACCAGTAAGAACAACACTTCTCATTGAACTACTACTCTTCCCCAGTAGTCCGATGCTTAAAAATCTCAATGATTTGCAGTTCTTCACATAATGGAAGAACTGACAGTGTGTAGCAGGAAGCATCACAGCAGCTGAAAGGAAGTGACATGATTTAAAGTCCTAGGACCTGGGCAGGCCTCAGTGCCAACCATAGCAGAGAGAACCAAGCACTGGGAAAGCCTCTACAGAGCCCAAGGAGACAACAGCAGATGGAGGAGCTGAACCCTGGCTCTGACCACCCATCCATGGTGACCAAGAGGGGAAGGCTCACTCACTCACTGCGTGGCTCTCCCTCTGGGGGACACTCACTGGCCAGGCAGGGAGCTGTGACGTTTAATTGGCTAATGTCTGGAGAACGCTTTGAAGATGAAAAGTACCAGGTGGGTACCATCACCATACACTTCTTAAGATGATGCATGAGAGTAATAATAAAGTTCTCCCCCACTGGGCCTTTCATCCGTGGATTTCAAAGCACTTAGCAAACCTTAATTAAGTCTCCCATCACCTCTATGAAGTAAGCATTAATAGCCTCTTCCATTCAATGGAGAAAAAGCAGAGGCTAAGAGATTTGTCCAGGCCCTGGGAGAGTCAAGGACAGATAGTTGTGCACGCTGTGTCTCTTCTGTGCTGGGTCGCCTGTGACACCCCCAGGATATCCTGCTAGAGTTGGCCTGGGCCAGTTCACAACTCCATTTGCTCAATTTTCAAAAAATTTTCAGACCACTTGTTAAACAAAGCCGTTACTTAAAATTAAAATATAAATTTATAATGAAATAAGTTGTATTATAAAAACAACAGAGACAAACACTCTAAATGCATCACTCCTAATTATTTTACCACTTCTCTGTGATAGCCCACACTCAGAAAGCTGATGCCTTGGGAGCAGTAGGGTGGTGGAAACAGAAAATGACATGTGTTGCGTGAACCACATTCACTCCCTGTTGGGGACATCACGTGGTTGTTTGGGCTCAACCACAGTGACAGTGTTTATACCACAGAAATCATCAGGTGACACAGATCAAGTCTTGACGGGTCCTTCTCTTGACTTGTAGACTTAGGAAGTGAGGGAGAAAAAGTTAAGAAGGCAAGTTGGCTTTAAAAGCGCATCATTGCCACAGTTATTTCACTGTGAACAGAATATCCTCACCCCAGACAGGAGAAAATTGTCTTTAGAGTTCAGAAACCTTTAACCTAGTTCAGCCCAGAAGCCACCCACAATGTCATCGGCCAAGAAGTGTCCCTCATATGGACATCGTCAATGTTTTCTTCCCAATGTATTCACTACGTAATGAAAATATCCTCAGCATTTACATCAGAACTAAATTCCCTTCAAATATAACCACAGATCAGGAACAAAGGCAAGAGTTTGACAAAAATCAATAAAAGCATTCTCTGAGAATCCTGTGGGAGAATTTGTGTGCCGCACGTTTCTCCTACCGACGCAATTTATTATCATGTGGTTTTCTTCCGAAGAGCCTGTTGCTGCTAGAGGTGCCAGCACACAGGGGTGGGCCTGCAGCTAGGCAGCAACAGGCTCCATCCCTTGAGAGGCGACAACGGGCACTTGTAGTGTGAAGAGCAGGGGTGGAGTCTATGCTAACATCGGTGTGAAGCCACTGAGTCTTAGGGGCAAGAAGGCCCCGATGCTGGGTTCCCTCGGTCAAGCGTGTCGCAAAATTTGCAAAGGAAGATATTTGAATGATGATTGTAAGATCACCTCTTCTCTCCATTTGCCGCCATACCACAGCCCATATACAGGGGCATTGGCATGGTGCTACTATGGAGATGGCTGAGAATTTCAGCTAAGCCAATGTGTGGTGATCCCGGCACTATGGGAGGCTGAGGCAAGAGGATCACAAGTTTGAGTTAAGCCTGGCAACTCAGCAACTTGGTGAAAACCCATCTCAAAATACAGAAGGGCTGGGGGTATGATGCACTGTGAAGCCTGTGGGCTCAATCCCTATCATCAAAAAATATTGAGCTGGAAATACATTTTGCTCAATCCCAATGGAAGATACCAGGATGTAGACAGCTCACAAGGCCCGCCCTGTACTGTTGGGTCAGCCTGAGCTATGACAGTGGAGCAGTGGCCTTCAGACAGAACCCTAATGCCCATGTGCCAATCCACTGAGGAAACAGATGTAAAATAACGTGAATATGGTACTTGATCCTAGACATGGCAGGTAAGAGAGAAAAAACAAGATTTGAAATTTGTGGCCAGAGAGATAACTCAGCAGTTTAAGTGCCTGCCTGGCAAGCACAAGGTCCTTATTTTAATCCCTATTACAAAAAAAAAAAAAAAAAAAAAAAAAAAACCTTGATATCTGTGGAGCTATAAGTGAATCTATGGAAAATCCTTCTGCTTATAGAATGCAAGTGGTTCTCACCAATATGTAGTCAGAATAAAAATCCTTCTTAACTAGAGTAACTCAAAGGAGGTGTTCTTCACAATTATAAATGATGGTGCATTTATTTTATTTTTGATGGGGATCATGTCAAGTAGAATCTTCCAGAATCCTGTCCTTGCAGGGCCACCAACCACATGCCACTGTATAGCGAAATGGGAAGTCTGATGCAGTTCAGCACTGAATAATTTCAATCAACCTGCTAAAGGAGAATCCTCTAGAAAATGGCATGGTGAAATCATTGTTCAGGTTGGTGTGGTAGCACCTGCCTGTGAATCCTGGGAACCCGGGAAGCTGGGGAAGTAGCATCAGAAGTTCTGGGCCAGCTGGGGTGACTTAGCAGGACCATGTTTCAAAACTTTAAACAATTAAAATCCAAATATTGAGCTATTCAGTTTAAACCATTAGTTGCCTCTTCATAGATAATGCAAATAAATCATTTTTCTGTAATGAGACAATGAGAGAATGAACACAGTCCAAACAATGTAGAAAAGAACCAACATTATGGAGGAGCCAGAGAATTCATTAATTTTAAAAACTTAGAATATTTGCCATTCTTTTAAAATTTATGTTTTTGTCATTGTATTTAGTCATTCTTTGTAAATATTCAGCTCATATCTAACTTCATATTCATAATTTGGATTCTTTTTTTAAAGTTTTATTTATTTATGTATTTGGTACAGGGTCTCACTATGCGTCTCAGACTCATAGTGATCCTCCTGTCTCAGCCTCCCCAGGGCTGGGATTATACACGTGTGCTACTATGCGTGGTTTTGGTGGCCAGCCCAGCATGCAGTACCTGAGATTGAACTAGGGTCCTTGCACTTGCCAGGCAGGCACTTAGACCACCAAGCTATATCCTCGGCCCCTGGATTCTTTGTTTCTCAAAAGAAGGCAGTGTTCCCTCCTGGCGTACAGTTGTGGATATTCCGTGAGTGTCGGTGAGTGTGTCAATCCTGGGAAAAGCTTCGCAGGGAGACACAGCGTACCCATGCCGGAGGAGCAGTGTTTAAACAGGCACAGAAGGAGAACAAACAGTGAGGGCTGCTCACCTGTGTCTCTTCCATTACTTTAGCAATCTTTCACCTTTATTTCCTCTGCCCTTCCAACTCTCCCTGGAGGATGGTGGGCCCAGGGCTGGTGCTACAAGCTCCTTCCAGCCACAAGACCTAAGAGTGATGATGGCCGACGAGCCTGCAGGGGCTGGAGGACACAGGGCCAGCGGGGGTAAAAGGGCACTGATCCTTGGACAGGGATCTTTGATTCTGAGACAAACTCCACCGTGAAGCATCACTACCCTCACCTTCCACCAGGTGTTGTGTGGAGCCCAGCTTCACTGTGATCCACCACTGTAAAATCAGATTCCGCTGTATGCAGCCACATTAGGATTTCAAATGTTCAGGGGAGGGCAATGGAGGGTGAAAAGGATGCCATGATTTTTGTATAGATTTGTATGTAGGTATATCATTGCATATTACATATGTAATTATGTATATATATGTATATTGCATATGCCACACACATATGTGTGGGTTTGTTTTTTGCAGAGCATCCCAGGTGGGTTTCAGGACACAAGGACATGAGCACCATGCCACACGCAGGCATCTTAGTTAGAATCCGCCTTCACCTAAGACTTCTTTCCAAAAACTTCCCAAGAACTTTGAATCTTCAAAGTGAACCAGCGGGATTTAAACTTTTCCAAGGAAGTAGAGCCCTGCTCTGGCAGGAAGACCCAAAATCCAGTTCTGACTCAGGAACAAGCAGCACCCCAGAGCATCTCTCCATCCGCCCCCTCCTGACATCCAGAGCTCACAAGCCCCACTCACCTCTGCATGACATCCCAGACTCTCAGCTGCTACGGGGGACAGTGGGACAGCTGCTATGGCAGACGGTGGGATGCCTGGCTAAGAGATACTGGCTCCCTCTTCAGAAGATGGGCCTGTCAGAACAGTAAATAAGTGGCTCAAGATGTTCTGGAGGTAGCTTTCATCTTAGAAAGCGCATTGCGGAGAACACTTCACTCCAGACAGAGTTCCCAGGTAAGGAGGGAGAGTCCACCCTGGACCCAGGAATACATTCTCCCAGACCCCACCCACAGAGTCAGATGCAGCCCCTCACCCAGTCGAGGGGTCCAAGCCCAGTCTGCCTTCCCCGTCTTCTCACCTCCACCTACAGGACTCTCAGAGAAGCAGCTATTGTGCCTAGCACATCCCTCTGTCTTCCGGGACACGTTTGCTTTCCTGATGGTAGATCTCTGGTGCAGAGATTCCAGAGAATTGTGGAATCAGACCTGAGAAACTGAGGCAGCTCTTCGGGGACCAGAAGCTATAGATAGTGGTCTATAGAGACAGGGTGGTCTGGCTGTATATTGTTCCCCACGTGAATAGAGCCAGTCAGAGGAAAGAAGGAAGCACAGAGCTGAGGGAAAGGGGGCAGGGTATGGGAGAGAGACTCCAGTGATGTTTGCATTTCTGCTTTCAGGTGACCCTAAATCCCAACTTCTTTCCTGGCCCAGCTGCCACTTGAAGCTCCACAGTGTTATTGCCCAGTATCCTTCCAAAAAAGTTTTCTGCTAAGTTAGTTGAGGTTTAATGGCTTCAATTAGAAGTACCCCAACTCCTCTAAGCCGCCCAGGATGCTACCTATATTCTTACAAATAGCCTTGCCAGGCTTCTCCCAAAATACATGCTATGGGATAAATAGGTTAACAATGTCCCAGCACTGAGCGTTAACCATTTAAAATACAACATAGCAGGATATGTGCACCGCACAGACAGACAAACAAAATGGGTAAAACTGAAACACAAACTCAAAGTAAGAAGATAATTTCATGTAGGTTTTCAGAATGAGAAGCAACTTTTAAGACTGCCTAAGCCAACTCCTATTTGTCTCCTGAACCTCCTTTAGGACACATCTCCTTTTCAAAGAGTTTCAATTCATTTTTCAGAGTGTTCTTATTACAAAACAATATTTCTAGGCTGAATGAAAAATCTGCTTTCCTGTAACTTCCAACCACTGGTCTTAATTATATGCCCTGGAGCGATACAAAATAGATCAAAGTCCTCCTTCACATGATAGCACTTGAAATATTTAAAGTCCAAATACTATTATTATTATTCCCATTTATTGAGTAATTACTACATGCCAGCACATGGCTATCACATTTAATCTTCATCACATGCTAAGGAGCAGATAGCATCTGAAACCTCATTTTACAAATGAGGACACAGACAGAGCTGAGGGGTGTAAAAGTGCCAAGGTCTGTCACTTGTCACCTTCCACCAAGGAACTCCACAGAGCCCAAGAATTGGACTTCCAAGGCATTTTAATATACATTTGTCATGATAGGGGGCGGAAGATATTTAATAGTTTGTTGGCTTCATTTGGCCTCCAGTTGTGTAGAAATGGGGACCATTGACCCCTCTTCGTACTCTTGTCCTAAACCCACAAATGTCATGGGGAAGACTTTAAGGGGACTCTCTCCTAGTGAACCTTCCTCTCCAATTTGTCCTTTTCTCCTACTCTTCAGAATTCTGTTGTCACCAATTTTCTGCAGAGAGAGGCCTGAGCCTTTTGTCCACAGCTTCATCTGACTGTCACCACACTTCACTCTTGGACGTCATGGGCCAGTGTAGTTGAATGCCCAGGTAAAACTGTTGGGAGCCTATCAGTGTTCTGTGGTTGCATAACAAACAGTCTTTCCCCTAAATGCACTGGAAAAAATAGCCAATTGAATATCCTGACATTATACAGGTAGCAATGGGAATAGAGGAAAGCTGATCTCTGTTTTGCAAAGCCTGGTGCCTCAGATAGAGCAATTAGAAGGCTTTACTGACCAGAGCTACAACCATGTAGGATGCCATACATCAGGGGGCTGACCCCAGCTGTCAGCTGAGACCTCAGCCAGGCCGTTGATCTCTAGGTGGTCTTCCTACATGGGCGGATTCAAGCTTCCTTGCAGTATGGTGGCCAGTTCTTGTGAACCTAAAAAGCAAGTTTCCCCAGAGAGCAAGGTGGAAGTACAAGCTGCTATCCTGCTCTGACCTCAGAAGCCACCTAGCACGGCTATGCTCCTGCTGTACTCTAATGGTTGAGGCTGTGAGCAAAGGTCTTTGTGGGTTTGAAGGGGTAGACACGGCTACATTTGATGGAGGATTGTCATAAAAAGAGCAGGAAGACAGGAGATAATGCTGTAGCCACCACTGGAAAACACAATTGAAGAAAAGAACACTGAAAGAGAACTTTCTTTTTACCATCTGTAAGCCATATCCAACTTGAGGGTGGCTCACTCTTCTGTTATTGTGTAAAGCTGGGGGCAAGAGATGTGCTTGAAACCTTTACATCCTTCATGGGGTGAGACCCTAAGAAGATTGCAAGAGAACAGAGAGCCCTGGGAGGAAGAGGTGGAGGGAAGGGGAAAGGAAAGGGGAAGGGGGAAGGAAGGGCAAGGAGAGGTATTAAAAGGTCTTAAGTACTTTATATCCAATATCTCTAGTTCTTGCATATATGAGATTACATTTCCCAGCTTCCTTGGTGTTGAGCAGACCGGATGTGTAGCTCATGTCAGCCACCCTGAGAAGGACAGGAATTTCTTCCATGCTGGAGCAGTTGGTTTCTAGTGACAGGCCCTACAAAGTTCTCTTTCTCCTCTGACATAGTGTCCAATAACATTCATGGTGGTGGCACCTATCTCAGCTTGGGGCAAAACAATGATCAACCATGAAGGACATGAAAAGTGAGCAAGGAGCATTTATTTTAAGCCACTGAAATCTGAGCTGGTGTTTGTCACCGCAGCAGAGCTTGCCCATTCTGATACAGGAGAAAAGCTCCAAGCTTCTCTCTAGAGAGTGTGATGAAACACTGAAGTATGACAATATTGCGAAAAGGAAATAAATACCTTGTTTTATTCCCTGCCCTCCATGAGATTTATGAGCTTCTTATGGTAAGATTCTACAGAATCGCTTCCAGACTCTGCAGGCTATCTAAGGGAATTTGGGTCCATATTTCCTGTCATCCCCCACCCCATGGCAATGTTTTAACTGAGTTTCAGCCCAATTTGTTCTCCTCTCACATGGATCTTGTCTGAAGGATAACTGTGCTACAACACCCTGTACCAGATGGAAGAGCAAGAGCTCAGGACTCTTTTTTCTCACTTTGCACACACGAGCGTGCGCACACACACACACACACACACACACACACGCTGCTAACAGCACTCATTCAGCAACATCCTCGGCCCTCTGCAGGTTGACAAAGATGCCATGGCCTCTTCAGCACAGGGTGCGCAGCTCTGCCCCCACTGTCTGCTGCTTACTGGGCATCACCGGAAGATGCTCAGGGCTGGCAGCAGCCGGCATTCGTGGCATTCCTGAACGTCCATCCTGCCAGGCAGGAAGAGGAGAAGCTTTGTATTGCTGGGTTCCCAGCTCACAGCACCCCACCGATGACCAAAGGGCTTTGTTCAGACCATTGTCTTGCCTGATGGAAGCAGAGGCCCTGAGTTCTGGCAGAAACAGCTGGGCTCCATGCCTGGACAGCAAGGGGTGGGCCAGAGCCACCCCAAGCTCTCCACCCTGCCATCTGCTGCTCTGAGTTTCTGCGGCTGTCTGATTTTTAAAAATAAGCTGAAGGGAGAAAACAAGGCAAACATGTAGAAAATTATGTGAAAGGTTGAGACAATTTATATTTAGGGGCTGGCCAAGAGAAAGGCTGTATTTTTTATCATCTTCAGCTCTATAATTCTACAATTTTCATCAAGGTTCAAAAGGAAGAGCAACAAATTGCAACATGTGTTTAGTACACTTCACTCCAGGATCTCCCTTTATTCCCTTAAAATCATCATACATTTCACTCAGGCTCTAGTCAGGCCTGACATTTCCTATATGGATGGCAGTCTTTCTAGCCACACATTTTCGAGAACATTCCCTATATTTGGGTTATTTCTGCCTTCAGTGGGCTTCATTTCGCCATGTTAAAGCCAGAAACACACTGTCTCAGGCTGCTTTACACCAAGGGCAAGGTCACATGACCTAGAGTGGACCAATCAGAAGCACCTTCTTAGGAGCTGGCTTGAGGGCCAACTTCAAGAATGGGGCTTGGCAACAGAACCACTAATTAAAGGATGGTTGTGTAAACATTGGTTTCCAGTATAGATATCAAGCTTCCAGAAGCAGAGATAGTGATAGCAGTGGGGTCCTGGACTCTGCCTGGTCTTGTCTCAGGGAATGGCCAGAGTGTCACGGTCACTTGGACACTGTATCAAGATGCAAGGCGTCCAAGCCCAGTTTTAACCCAAAGGATAATGGCAGAAACGAGGTGAGCCATTTCCACGCCTGCCCAGCAAACTTTCGCCCGTGTACTCTTCTACACCCCCAATTCCAAGATGGCAGAGCCAGGCACAGGGAAGAGCCTCGACCCTTGAACGCTTGCTTCAAGGAATTACCAGGAGAGCTGATAAAGATGTGAAAGACTTGGACAGTGGCAAGGGAGAGACGTACTGGGCTCAGCCTTTCAGCTTCCAAGGGCTATGTGTTTCTCATCCTACTCTATCTAAGTACTACACAATCCAACAGAGAGCCAAAGAATGATCCATGGGTAAACGTAGGGAGAAGAGGTGGCCACACCCTAGGGAGAGAATGGCCCTATGCAAAGGCCCTGTGAGGGAAGAAGAAATGAAAATGGCCCTGGGGGTGGATGGTGTGAGGCTGGGAAGCTCAAGGGAAGGCTACCAGGGCTGGTGGTACCAGAGTGTGCCTCGTGCAATGGTCAAGGAAAGTGTTGTTGCTTATGGTCCTCCTGCCCAGAGGCTTTGGCTGGGGTCCTGACCGTTGGTTCTCAAGCCAGAGACCCTGGAGATCTGCACTGCTAGCCTTCCTTGCTCCCTGATGCTGAGGACCTTGAGAAGAAGCTGTACTTTTCCGTTCGACCGTCAGCTGCCCACATCAAAGCCCAACAAGCCACAGGCATCTGGGAAGTCGTGGGTCAGATATTTCATTATTCTAATCTAGAAGTCTATTCTCTTCACATTGCCAAGAACAGAGAGTTCCTTTTTGAAAAATAGGGTAGTGCCTTGGAAAAGCTCAGTCTCATCCTAGATCCACAAAGTTCTCAGGACCCCTCTTTCCCCCCCCCAAAAAAAAACAACTTCCAAAGCTTCAAAACACATACCCCACAATACTGGCCAGGCAGGAGGTCCCCAGTGTTTGTGTAGAGAGAGGAGAAAATGGGCTTGGATGTAGTTCACTTCTATTTATTTTTAAGAAAAACTACCTTTTAAATGGTGAAGCATGAGTGGATATACATTTCTAAACAACTTTGTTGATCTGATGAAATCAGATAAAGAAATTACTGTAAAAATATTGCCTCATCTACAAAGCTCAGGACATTTTTTTTTTCTTTTCTTGCTCTTTTTTTTTATCTTTGAGAAAGATAATGAAAGAGGAAGCTTGAAACCCCATTTCTATTGATGTTCGGACACACAACTGCAGGATTTAAGAACCAGAGGAGATCAAAGGGAAGGGGGCCCATTCTGATAAAATTATAGCAGCACTGGCAGAGGGTGTAGGGCTCGTTTGAGAACTAGGAGGCAAGGAGTTGTTAATGCACCTTTATTTAAGCCAAGGATAGAAGGAAAAATGCCTGAGATTCCTCAGGATTAATTAGAAGTGTGGCTAATAATGTTATAGCAGCTGCTCATGTATTCAACAAATGTGATTCCCTCTGCAAAACCCTTAAGCCCCCAACACCAGTGTCACCCCAAAGAAGAGATAGATGGGAATAACTCCTCCCTAGCTCCAAAACAGAGTCCTGCTGACCTGAAATTGGAGTAGCCCAGGGCCATTCAGTCTGTTCTTGCTGAGATCGGGGGAGAGTGATGAGGAAAAAACAAAATTGGAAATACAGGGGCAGGCAGGGAACCCGAATGTTTTATGGTGACTTGGGCTGAGTCCCTCACTTTTCCTTAAAGTGGACATTCCATCCTCTTGTGCCTGCCTGACAGCCGAGTGTTTGGGGAGGGCACTGTTGGGTAGATACAACAAAGCACGTGAAAATATTTGGGAAAACCCATCTGGGTGTGATCCTCCAAATACAACCAATGTCTACATAAATTGGGCTATCATTTATCATAAAGAGCTGGTTCTCCATATTAAGTGGTAGAGATGTTACACTCTGCAGTGCTCTACTAATCCTTCACTCCATGCCAGGGCCAGGGACATGGCTTAGCAGCACAAGTGCCTGTGTGGCAAGGGAAAAGTCCTAAGTTTGATTCCTGATATGAAAGAGAGAGAGAGAGACAGACAGACAGACAGACAGACAGAGACAGAGAGTAGAAATGCCTGGCCAATTATCTTCATCTAAACTGGAAGTGAAAATACATATTCATGGATGGATGAAGTTTCTGACAACAGTTAAAGTGGAGTCCATCAATACCAAGAGATTTTAGTATTTCCCTAACTCAGGTGTCACCAGGAAGATGACTCAATTTTTAAAAGACAGGAGAGACACATTTGCAAGTACAATATCCCTGCTCCTTCATCACCTCTCTAATGGAAATAACCCCAGTATTATCCATAACTAGAATTGCTTAGCTGCTAATTTCTCAGGTACTGTATTATGCACTTTGTGTATTTACATCTTACAACAGCCGAATGAGGAAGGAACTTTATGACCCCCATTTCGAGGTGGTTAACTAAGCTTGCAACAATATTCTAGTAATCAAGTCAGCAGAGAGAGGGTAGATGATTCATCTGACAGATAATTCTAGAGCATATGGTCTTATTCAGACCTTCACTTAAAAAAATTGCTCCACCATTGTACTTCTGGGGATGCAGATACCACAGGGGGAATGGAAAAGGAAAACCGCACTGTTTCAGAACTTTTCCTCTTTCCTAAGACTACAGTTGCAATCCCTGCTGAACGACCTGGTGTAACGTGAAGCTTGGCCATGTACTATCCTTGCCAGAAATCTGAACGTCTTTCTTATCAGCATCCAATTCTACCAGCATCTAAAATCAATGATCAGATATAATCAGCTCTAATTCCATAGTTGTTCCTTAAATGCATTGTTCCTTACCCTACAATCAGTGCTTTGGTTCGGACTAATGGTGGATGGGAGGAACACAAGGAAATCAGCACCCAGAGCCTTATGGATGCCAAAGCAACATTTGCACATAATTCTATGAGAGGCAAGATCTGCACTAATGGTGGTTGGACAGGATATTATGTCGGCTTTTAGTGCTATGGTCATCCACTAGGTAAATAATTATTGAATCTTTGATATAATTCAGCTATAAAAAAACCTGTAAATATAATTTCATGTATGCACCTTGTACAGTACCAAAACGTTATGAAAACAGTTTGCAATGT
>PVKA01013915.1:0-21600 GCA_004027165.1 Ctenomys sociabilis | reverse complement strand
CACTAGCAGCAAGCAAAGCGGAGGCTTACTGACATCTAAAAGCCATTATGGGTAAGAGCAGGAAAAATCTAAATCACTCCATTTTGAAATTTTTAACTTTTGCCCCCACCACCTTTGAAATCTCCATGCATCTCCTGTGGCTATGAAAACTGATACAATCTTTCTGGAAAATAATTTGACCATATATATCAAGAGCCATAAAAATGTTCATCCCCTTTGACCTAGTAATCCCACTCCTGGGAACTTATCCCAGGGAAATAATTTAAAATAATAATAATAATAAAAAAACCAGTTAGTTGTATATAGATGTTTATTACCTCTTTATACTAACAAGAATCTAAAGGCAATAGAAATGTTGAATTATACTGGAATACTGAAGTAAATTTCAGCGTAACAGCCCCAGTGATAAATTAGGCCATCAAAAAATAATAAATACTGGCATTGGGTAGAAAATTGGGAAAATATACAGGAAATAATGCTGAATGAAATACATATGATCCTCAATTACAACTACATAAAAACATATTTATACAGATGAAAAATGAAGGGGGCCACGAGGAATGTAAATAACATATATGACTTATTATAGAACTCTGGGCCCGGCTTCTTGGGCACTTCAACATCGAGAAAAAGGCTTCAAGGCCCCTGTGAGGCTCCCTAGAAAAGGGAAGGGTAGCGACCACGAGAGCCACTGTAGCCCCTGTCCTGTAGAGAAGGGGTTCCTGGTGCTTTCTGTTCTGTATAAGGACGGGGGCCAGCCCCCCCCAGACAAGGCCATGACTCCCCTGTTCAGGTACAGCTGTCAGAGCCCTCAGAGCCTTCTTATCCCGGGCCATCGATTTCAGTGAGGTAGCACCCAAGTAGGCTCCCTGCCATCCTGAGGGAACCCGTCATGCCTCTGGGTGCTGAGAACAGCCTGGCTTTCCTACATCTATCTCATCACGAGCCCCACAGGGTGAAAGGTGTCCAGGTCCAAGCAGCAAGCAGAAGGGTGCTCAGGCCTCCAGGGATCCCACAGACCAGGATCCAGGTGAGGATAGGGGCATAGTCGGGGAGTCGGAGAGATGCACCCAGTGATGGATTTCGATGTCAGAGGCTTAGCTGCCCTGCCCACTGCCTCTGTGGGTGGCAAGTCACAAGTCCAACCGTCCAGGCCAGCTAATCTGCTCTGTGCCCCGCCCACTCCACCCCCCCCAACAGGCTTGCCCTCTTTCTCCTCTCCTTCTGCACACTCTTTTCACCCCAGTTTGCCCTGTCATGGAGCCTCCCCCAAAGGCAGCCCTCAGGCGCACCCAGTGCTCAACGGAGAGGTACTCTTTAGGTGGCTGCTTGCAGGCGCTGGGTTGGCCACGTCCGCCTTGTCCCCACAGATCAGTCCCAGACCTGGTGGCTCGCTGGAGCCTGGGCCAGGCTGTGCACAGTGCCATCTTGTGAGCGAACGCTCCTCCATCGCACACAGGACTCTTGCCGCCTCTGGCTCTGCACACAAGGGATGGAGAATCGGGGCTTTGGCTGATCCCAGCCGGTGGGCCGGAAGCCAGAGTGGCCCATTGTCCTTCCTGCCATCTTGGACTTCGCTCCCACGCAGCTGCCTTTGGGTTTTTAAACAGCATTTGTTCAGAGGACAGCGTTTTCGCCAAGGCTGGCGCTATACTCAAAGGAGTTGGAGACGGGGCTGCTGAGAATCACAATGACTCCTCTTAGCCTTTCCTCTCTTGGCAGGTGTCCTCCGTGGCCAGGGAAAGATGGACAGATCCTACTTACAGGGAGACTTGTCGGGGAGAGGCCAGAATTAATTAGCAGGAAGGTGTTGTTCTAAACAGTATTTCCCTAAGAAATGCACTTACTACTTTCAAGCCCAAAGGTAAATCAAATCAGGTTAATCCAGGATAAACTAGTAAACAATCTACTTCAAGGATCCCAGAAAAATTATGGCTTTCTGCGCATCATTTGTGTGTTGGTAGGTCCGCCCGAGTTCCCAAGGGCATTTGGAAACTGCAGAGCACTTTCAAATGCTCTGCTTGCTCTCCTCTTAGAGTGGGCAGAGTTTTGTTGCCCTTGTTGTGGATTTAGGGCCTGATTGTACAAGCTGAGCACTGCCTGACATTTGAGACTGGGACATTCTCTGTTGTAGGGAACTGCCACATGCCTGGCCTGGCCAGCAGCACCCACCTAGTGCTGACCAAAAATGTCCCTAGACATTGCCAAATCCCCACTGAGGGGCGAGTCTCCCTCCCTGTCTTCGACAGCCATGGATTTAGAGGGACGGAGAAATTCAGGGGCAGGGAATGGGTTAGCCTACCTCCTACAGATAGGTCTCTAGGAGCATGATATTGCTGTGCTGAGTATTGGAACTTGGAGGGAAAAACAAAGTTTCATGGTGTTTGGTTTAGAAAGGAGAATTTACCAGAAAAGATGATGCCACATGACTGACCATATGACACAAAGTGTCCCTGCTTTTGAAATCACCCTTGGGCAGTCAGGTGTGCTTACAAACTTACTCAACCAATGAAATATGGGCAATTTAACTTTTCTTTCTTTTTTGGTATTGAGGATGGAGCTCAGGACCTGGTACTTGGCAGGCAGGTCTTATGCAGCCGAGCTATCACCCCAGCCCAGTATGGACAATTAAAATCTAAATGTCTCCTGCTTTCATGAACTTAACCCCTTAGAGTGCATCCAGCTGGGTTTGCTGTTATAAACATGACTGTACAGTGGGCGCTCTTCCAAGGTTCAGCAGAAAGGAAGAATGCAAATCAGAACTTCTTCTTTTTTTTTAATGTATTTGGTACATGGTCTCATATGCAGCTCAGACTCATAGTGATCCTCCTGTTTTCAGCCTCCCCAGTGCCGGTATTACAAGTGTGCACCACCACACCTGGACTTGGGCTCAGCGCGTCTGGGGGCGGGGCCGGCACAGCCTGTGGTACCGGGGCTTGCATCCTGGTCCCTGAGCTTGCCTAAGCAGGTGCTTAGTTTGCCGAGCTATCTCACTGGCTCTCTGAAATTCTTATTGATTCTGCTGTGGCTTTTTCAGCATTACCAACTGACTAAAATGAGTTTTGTAACAAGTTGTTCTCTTAAAGTATTTGTTCTTTATCTGTGATTCACCTAGTTGACCTTGGGTGGTCATGATACAGGCACTAAATAGTGACAATAAGAGAGGAAATAATGTTCAAAGTACACAGTCTGTTTGGAGAGATGGGATATATAGGAATCAGGATACCCCACATGTGGCGGAGAACTCCTCCAAACTGCTGGAGCGGAGCAAGGAGATATCCTGAAGAAGGAACTCAGAGTCAGGCGGGGGCCAACAGAAATGCCACTATGTGCCCTTGTGCTGTGGGGAACCCTTCATTTTGCCACCAGAGACAGGCTTTCTTCAGAGAGCCTGAGGACTACCTGTGGTTCCTAGATTTTCTAGAAATATTCCTTTTCCTCCTCCTCCATACTCCCCAAAGGCCAAAGAGAAGTCTCAGGATGCTGAGCTTCCTACCTCTTCTCAGTTATAACTTTATCTTAGTAAAAGAGAGCAAGAGAGAAGGAACTTCCATCTCTTCTTGCTTGTGCCATTCTTCCCATCCTAGGAGGACTGACTCTGCACCATGTCTAGGTTTATTGTCTCTTATTGCTGGGACAAAATACCCGACACCCAAAATTAGGGATGGAAAGGTTTATTTAACTCACAGTTTGCAGAGGTTTCAGTTCATACTCAGATGGCTCCAAAGACGAGTGGCACATGGCAGAGGGCGACAGTGATGGTGGTGGAAGACAGCAAAACAGGAAGAGCAAAAGGGAGGAGCAAGTGGCAGAAGAGAGAAAGCCTCCCTCCCTTCCTTATACTGCATCCAGGCTGTCTGCCCCAGGGTGGGTGTAGCACTCATATCCATAATCCCAGCATTGGGTCATGAATTAATCACAACTTCTAGAAGTCCACCTCAATGACCAAATGGGGCTTTTGTGGGGACACCCAGACACAAACTATAACAACCATATTACACATTGAGCCTCTTTCCCAAGAGGTGAATGAGACAACTTGTATTAGATAACTGTCTTAAACTGCCTCTAAGCTACCAAGAATTCAAGCTTAAAAAATCTACAAAATTTTAATTAATGGGGGTACACATCTGTAATCGCAGCATTCTGGAAGCCTAAGGCAGGAAAATCATAGTTGGGCAGCTTAGAAGGGCCTTGTCTCAAAATATAAATAAGTATATGAAAGTGGTGGGCTGTAGTCAGTGCAAAGGTCCCAGGTTCAATCCCTAGTACCAAAGAAGTGCAGTCAGCAGAATGGATGGGTTCCCAGTGTGAATAAACAATGCAGCCTCTCCAAAGCACACCTTCCACCTCTGCCTCCCTCCTCCTTTCCTTCTTCCTGCCTAGCCCCTTACACTAAAACTCTGAGGTGAAGCCCCAGGAGCCCCTGATAGAATAGTGCTGGAGCAGAGATGCAGGAGGAGCAGGGCACAGGAAGGAGGGCCCAGGATGACACTGCATAGCCTCACAGACGCGTTGTCACATCTACCTCTGAATCCTCATTGACTTATTCTTTGCTTTCTGCTTGGGCTTGGATCAGCTGGTAAAGAGTTGTGACTGACACAGACTCAAAATTTTAGCCTTAGGACTTCATGAACTGCTTCTACACTCTAGTATATAGTCTAGGAAGTGACATCTCAAAAACCATACCAGCTTTGGTTGGAGAGGGACACACAGCAGCTCCCGTGCAGGGGGTGACAACTGTAAGTCTCTGCTATGTGTGTGTGATTCCTCCAGACAGCTGGAGGAGAGAAGAGAAGCAAACCTTGACACTGAATTCCTGGGACTCAGCTTCCTCATTTGTAAAGTGGAATCATAATATCTCCTACCCAGGGTTATCCAGGGGTCAAATGCTCTGGGAGCAGCAGCCTGGCTAATGAAGCTTCTTAGCCCAACAGAAGTAATTGTCACCACACAGTTGCTTCTTGCTGCTGGTTGGCAAGTGGCTCCAGCCCAGCCCCCTCTCCCTTAGCAGATACCAAAATCCCCGGATGCGCTGGTCCCTTATATAAAATGATGCAGCATTTATATATAACCTACAGCCTCTTGTCACACATGTAAATCATCTTCAGGTTACTTACCATGTCAATCCAATACAATGTAAGTGCTATAGTAGTTATTCAGTACTGTATTCTTTGGGAACATGGCAAAAAATGTTCCCTACAGATGCAATTCTTTTTCAAGTCTTTTCAATTTATGATTGGTAGAACCCATGAAAAAGGAGGGTCAGCAGCATTTTGATGAGTATTTTATATAAGTAGATTATATTCTATATGATCAGCACAATAACCCTATACTTTCAAATCACCATCCTTATTTTACCCCAGGGAGAGTGAGATTCAGAGAGATTTAGATGACTTGTCCACAACCAAATAGCCAACAAAGCACAGAGATGTCATTTAAGCTGGGTCTGGCAGAGTAGGTCTATGGCTCAGGGTTCTTGAAGGGGATTCCAAGATCCGGAAGTATCACCCCCAAGGAGCCAACTGCCAGAGGCAAAGGAGGGTGAAGACCACTGGTGGGGAAAAACAAACAAGGCAAGATAGTGAAATAAATTTCCCCAAGGGCTCTCCATCCACCCTG
Source organism: Ctenomys sociabilis (assembly GCA_004027165.1). NCBI lineage: Eukaryota > Metazoa > Chordata > Mammalia > Rodentia > Ctenomyidae > Ctenomys > Ctenomys sociabilis. The sequence continues at coordinate 15,981 of PVKA01013915.1, read as the reverse complement.
CTTATGCCGGAAAATTCCTTGGAAAAGTCTTGGGATGATGGTTTCGAGGAAAATCAGCTTCATGGAACACAAATATAAAATAATAAAACAAAGCATCTAGTCATGATGTATTAAGAGGAGCTAACGTTAATACATGACCACCGATCCCAGATGTTGTTATGGTTGGATCACACAGACTTGGAAAGTTCAGGCCTGAAATGCCTGAATGATAACAATAGAAAACAGATCAAAAGCCCAAAGAAGAAACCAAGAGAAATGAAAACCAGAAAGAACTACTAAGAAAGATGAAAGAAGAGAATGTCAATTCAACACCAAAGTGGAGTCATTGTTGAAGATCTGCCTGGTGGTCAACCCTTATCCAGATGAGATTTTTTGCAGCATTATTATAGGTATAAAGTTACAACTCTTGAGTCCTTTTGTAGATTTCTGGGATCTCAGGGTTAAAAGACTTCCCCAGGACTCTCCTGGGCCCAACCCTCCTTTTAAATAATCCAGGAGATAGTGTGGGAATCCACACCTAGCCTTTGATATGCAGCGCCTCCGAAGTACCAAGGAGGTCATCAAAGCAATGAGAGAGAGCACAGATAAGATGACCTGTCTCCCAGGATGGTCCCACCAGGCTTCACTGGTCCCATGGTTTGGATGAGAACCCAGTTTACAATGACAAGCAAGAGAGGGAATTCAATGACTCAGGTAAGTGAAAAGTCAAGAGATCTCTAACTTCAGGCAGGGTTTTATCCAAGAATTCAAAAGAAGTGACCAAGCCTTTTTCTCTATTAGGTTCCCCACTTTCTTCGTTTATAAGCTCCATGGAGTTACTTGATGGTACACTTTAACCCTATATTGTTCCAAGTAGGAACACAACAGAGACATGACTCCTCCCAAGTTTTAGCTCGAGGCTCAGCAAGATCCTTTGGTTTTAACAGGGTCACATTCCCATCTTAGTGGCTAGAGGACTGAGTCACATCTGTACCTAAAACAAATAGTAAAATCAACTCCAACTCAGGTTATAAGCTGACTGGTAGACAGGTGTCTTCCCTGAGTAAAAAAAAAAAAAAAAATGGCATGTACATTTACCAGGAGGCAAGTGGATGCTGGAAATCAAAATCAGCATTCCCCACCCAGCTCTTTCTCCTGAATCTGCCTGTCGCTTACCATCTCATACCCTCCCGAGAAAACAAAACAAAAAAAAAAAACAATAGCATTGTTAACCTGCCCTTAAATAACAATACCATTGTCACTTTTCAATTTAAGTGTGAAGTCCAAATCATTTTACATTTGCTTTTCCGAAATGTAATTAACTTGAGGGTCTTGAGGGTCGGCAAGATAGCTCAGTGGGATCTCCGGGTTAAGTGCCTGCTTAGGCAAGTGCAGGGACTGGGGTTTGATCTTTGATCCCCAGCACCACATGCCACACTGGCCCTTCCCCCCAGGCACACTGAGCTGACCATAAAGACCAGGAATGGTGGTACGTGCTTGTAATCTCAGAGCTGGAGAGGCTGAAAACAGGAGGATCACTATGCATCTGAGCTGCATAGTGAAAGCCTATGCCAAATACATTTTTTTTAAATGTGCATACAAAATGTAATTGACATGGTTTATACAAAAAGTGTTAAGAAATAAATGGCATGTAGCCGCTATGGAAGTGCCACTCACTGATGCTTATGTTGAGCCATCCAGTGTCTTAGCAATGGAATATGCAAGGTCTACAGGACCTAGTTCCCCTCACTGAGACACCCACACACACAAGCCACAAGAGAACATTGGCCTTAGGGAGAAAACACTGGTTTTGGTTCTAAGTCACTTAAGAAGAAATTTGCCATCAACCCATACCCCAAATTTTAACCAAGGTTTTAGAGGTAATAACATATTTTGACCTTTGCTTGTATTTGCAACACTCACTTGCCCTAGAAGCTTGGTTATGTGTTAATTAGCATTTTATGTATAAAGGAGAAAAGCCCAGAGAGTTTGAGTGATTTGCATGTGGGACCCATAGCTTAAAAGCCTTTATACCCAAACCTCCTGTCCTCTCACGTGTTCCCATCTCAAGCCACAGGAATCTATGCAGAATTAATATTTTTCATACTGGATATAGAGCAGGCCACAGATCCACCAAGGGGGGGTGTTCCCATGAGCCATGCAAGGGTCCTGGTGCTGTCTCAAGTCCTGCACTACTCAAGGCAGTGGATGAAGGTGGGAGTCTTCCAGCACTCATTCATTCTACCTGAGGTCTGTTCCTTTGGTTTTTTTTTGTCTGTTTGTTGTCCTGACAATGAGACACCAGGGCTGACTCAGACAAAGTGAATCCCCACCTCCACACACGTGGTGTAAACAGCAGGGGAGAACACAGCTCAGCAGAGCTTCGTGACAAGTGCGGGTAACATGGGAGTGTGCCCGCAGCTCAGGAAAGACTTCACAGAAGAAAGAAGGGGCAGTGGAACCTGCCAGGATGGCCATTGGGAAGGACATTACAGTGACCTGGAGGTGATGTAAGGGGAGGACTGGGGCAGGCAGGCTTGTGCTTCTGGAAAGGCATATGTGGGTGTGAAGGAAAGAGCACCCCAACCTTGCCCACGGCAGGAGCCTGTGGTGGGAGCCCACAGTCGATGGGCTAACTTTGGGCCTAGGTGTCAGCAGATGAAGCTGTCAGGAAGCTGCGCAATTCCTCCAGGTGGGAAGCGCTGATAACTGCAGCCAAACTGCAGTGTTGGAGATGGGAAGGACATCCAGTCGGGCCTGCAAGGGTTGCCGTGGAAGTGCGGGACAGGTCAGCATTGGCACCTGGGGCCGGGCACGAGCCCCTGTGGTTGGGATCCTGCTCAGTGAGAGATACATGGGGCCGGAAGGGGGAGGAGCTAGGGAGGGTTGAACCAGGTGGGGATTGCGGAGCCTATAGGAATGAAGCAGGAGGAGCCAGAGCGCTGCAGGATCCCAGGCAGCTGGGCTTTGAGGGGAACAGCCCGGTTGGAAAGAGAATGAAGCCATCACCAACTTTGAATGGCAGGGAGCGTGGATGGTAGCTTGAAACTGGCACTGAAAAAAAAAAAAGGAAAGAAAGAAACTGGCACTGACTGCATCCCCCCAGGAGCACTTTGCAGTGGCCCCTAACTCTTTTGGGCCTCAAGGACTGTGTTTTATAGAAGTCAATTCTTCTGCAGGTCAGGGGAGGAGGCAAGGAGGGTGGTTTGGAGACAATTCAGAGGAGCACGCAACCTAGATCCTTAAGATTCCCATGTACAAGAGCTGGCCAAATAGCTCAGCAGATAAAAGCACCTGAAAGCAGGTACAGGGCCCAGGGGTTCCCTGGGATACTGAGACAGCAATTGAGACTGGGCGTGGTGGCATATGCCTGTAATCCCAGCTCTTGGGAGGCTGTAAACAGGCAGATCACTACGAGTCCAATCTAATAGTGAGACCCTGAACACCCTGTAGATCCTTCCTCCTGCCGAAAAAACAGGATTCCCCCACACAGCACGCAGTGGGGTTTGCTCTCCTGTGAGGCTGACCCTGATCTGAGGGGAGACAGAGCTCAGGAGGTCAGGCCAGGGATTGAGGGCAGCTGTGCATGCCAGTGAGGTCCAGCTCCTTCCCACTGCAGAGCCTGCTTCCTGACAGGCTGTGGACTCCAGGGCTTGGGCATCTCTGGTCTGCAGAACCAGACATAGATCAAGTATAAAACCCCAGAAGACAGCAGTGCAGAGAAGTGAAGGAAAGACATGCTTTCCTGGGCACCATGGGCAGAGCAAACTTTTTTTTAAATAAGTGGTTAATAGCCAGAGCCCATGTGTGGGGAGCAGTGCAGGGAGGTGAGGGCTGAGCAGCGGGTAGGATTTCACAAGCAAGAAGTCATTGGCCCCATTAGCAAGCGCAGCCAAGAGATGGGAGGAGCGGCAACCAACATGTGTCTGACAGACAGATGGATGAGCAGGAGGTGATGACACAACCTCAGGGGCCGGGACAACTCTTTTTTGGGGGGTGGACAACTCTTGCAAAATGTTTGGCAAGGAAGCAACATCAAGAGATTGGGATGTAGGCTGGAGGGATGGGCTGGGGCTTAGCAGTTTCAGCTGTTGTTATTTTAAAAGAGTAAAAGGCTTTGGTATGTTTATAGGGACACCTGAGGCCCCTGGAGGTGGGCAGGCCCTGGCTTAGAGTTCAGAGGGCAGGAGGAGACCGTAGGAGGCTATAAAAGGAGAGGAGGGAGAGGCAAGATTTAGATAAAAGTGTGGGTGGGAAGATATCAAGGGAGGTCAGCCTGATAACCTGGATGTTCTCAGAGAATTAAGAGACGAGAGTGTCTGGCACGAGGGAAGGGACAGCCCTGGGTGGCCAGGCTGGGCTTGGGTGGATGAAGGTTCTGGACAGCCCTACTGGGAAATGAGGGAGGCTCTGCAGAGTTTCTGAGGGTTCTCGTGGCCCGGAACAGGAGGGAGAACCAGTTGTGTGGTTTTCAGGTCTCCCGGTCTTGGAATTCATGGCAAGGTCAACAGGGGTTGGGCTGAAATACCTTGCTCGGGAAGAAGGAATGAAGAGTAAAACAATAAAGGCACTAAAATGAAATCGAAGAGAAATGCTTAATCTACTCAAGGGAACAAATCTTTCAAACATTTCCACAGGACCTGTCTACAGTCCAAGCAGTGCTATTATATAAAAAGACACTGATCCATTTATGGAGTTTGGTCTGCAGAGTTTCCACTTGACAATGGGAACCTGGGCTGCACCGTGGAAAGCCCTTGAAAATAAAACCTTCCCTAGTCTTCCCTAGCAGAGCCAGCTGCACTCAGTAATCCAGGTTGGACAACGAGAATGAGAAAATACATATATTTTTACATTTAATGACATTTTATGTTTTGAAAAAGATAATGCTAAAAACTAAAATGCTAGCACATCAGACAGAAAGGTCAAGTGACCCAAGCCTGCAGGGGAAAGTGCTACAGATGAGGACCAAAAGCCCACCACCCCAGCTTTAGGGCAGCACGTCTTGTGTCTGTCCCCTCAAAATCCTATGTAGAAGATCTAACCTCTAAGTGATGGCATGCAGAGACGGGTACTTTTGAAGGGACTTGAGAAGAGTTAATTAGTCATGAGGCTAATCCTGTAATCATCTGATAGGATTCCTTTTGTTTCTATAAGACACATCAAAGAGCTCTTTCCCCACCCTCTCTGCCATCTAAGGGCCCAGGACATGGCAAGATGGCCATCGCCAAGCCAGGAAAGGGGCCCTCACCAAAAGCTGAGCTGGCCAGAGTATTAATCCTGGAGTTTTCAGCCCACAGAACTGTAAGATGTAAATTTCTGTTGTTTAAGCAAACAAAAAAAGGCACAGCACATTCTGCAAGGTGAGCTGGGCTGGGAGGGACTCAGCCTTCCTGGACTGAGACCACTGAAAGGGATCATTGTCCACAGGTGACTGACGAACGTAACAAGGACTCCGGGATCTCTGTGTTGGAGACGGCACTCAAGGCTGTGCCTGGGCTACCTCGACTGACAGAAACTGTGCCTGCAGCCTTCTGACCCTATGATCACCCTCAGGTCAGAGGTGGTAACTGAGGGCCTGGAGAGACAGTGCCACAGTCCAAGCACCTGGATGGCAAGGACAAGGACCCAGGTTTGATCCCTGGTACCACACCATGCTGGCCACTGAAACAGGATGTGGTGGCACACGACCGTAATCCCAGCGCTGGAGAGGCTGAGCTAGGAGGATCACTATGAGTCTGAGCTGCATAGTGAGACTTTGTATCGAATAAATAATTAATTTTTTAAAATTATTACATGACAAACACATGGCCATTAATCCTTTACAAAATATTTTCTGTCACTTGTAACACACTGATCCCATCATTCTTGCTACTTCCTGAAGCACCTCCAGGAGTCCTCTTTCAGGACTTTCTTTCTTTCTTTCTTTCTTTCTTTCTTTCTTTCTTTCTTTCTTTCTTTCTTTCTTTTTGTATTTTAGAAAAGGGTCTACAGGGTGTTCAGGGTCTTACTACTACACTGGACACGTACTGATTCTCCTGTTTACAGCCTCCCAAGAGCTGGAATTACAGGAATGCACCAACCACCACACCCAGTCTCAATTGCTGTCTCAGAGAGCCCTGGGGGGCGGAGCCACCAGGGGTCTTATTTATCCTCACACCCAATACACAAAGCCAGGAGGGTGGCTGGTAACGACTGCCTGCAGCCTGTAGACTCAAAGGGCACCCGGCTGGCACACTTACTGTTGTTTGCTGAGACCCTGAGCAAAGGACCCAGGTGCACCAAGAGTAGACTCCTAAGCCACTGGAATGCTGAGATAACAAATGCATATCTTTTCCAAGCTGCCACATTTGCTGTACTGTTATGCAGTAATGGATAAGAAAGATGAGGCCACTGTAGGCTTTCTAGAAGAGGGCATCTTGATGCCATGTTTCCAAAACTGTAGCCACATGCGTCTTCCTTGAAGAAAAAGACTGGTCTGCCTTGATAGAGACTCTTCTTCCCAGACTGTCCAAACAGCTCGGGCTTCAGGCACTGTTCCTACCTTTAAGTAAAAGAAATTCGTTCAATGAACAATAGAAAGAACATCATTTGTGCTGTTATTCATATCCCAGTGGAACTTTTTTCTTCTTTTCTTGGTGGGTGGAAAAAAAAAACCCAGTAAATTGGTGAGAAATTTTTTTTCTTGGTTCATGTTTCTTGATTTTGTATTCAGGAAATACAGTCTCACCTGGCCTCCTTCAGGCACCAGGGGCAGCAGCAGACGGGCTGAATTTGCAGTGTGTGACAATTTGAGGAAAGGAAGTTTGCTACTCAGGTGAATAGCACTCTGCCTCTTCTCCGAGAGGGCAGGAGCTCCTTACGCTCATGTCTGAGTGTGCAGAGGGCAGGCTTCCCTGGCCAACCCAGGAGGAAAGAGGAACATTAGCAAGTTGCAAGTAAGAGCTGCCCGCGGGACCAAGGAGGGCCGAGGGCTGGGAAAGCAAGTGGAGCAGATGCTATGGCTCCAGAAGAACAGGGGAAAGGAAAGTGCCAGAGGTTGAGAAATGGGTGGGATGAAAGAGTCAAGGAGAAATACAACCAGGTGGTGTAAATGAACTACAGGCGTAAGAAGGAAGCCGCAGAGAGGGGGGTTCGGGTTCTCAGGAGGCTGCTTGGATGGATGCTAGCTGCAGGACAAAGAAGTGAGGGCAGAGACAGCAAAAGAGAGGGCAAGCACAGGCTGAGGGAAAAGGAGGAGGAAGCAGCTCCTGGGAAAGGTTCTGGGTGGGTCTCCAGGACGCACAGAAGCAAGTGGAGCGCCATACACAAAGGGCAGAAAAACAGGGATTTTCACTCTTTGGTCACAGACATGGATCCCAAGCCTGGACTGCATGTGGCAGAGAGAGAACATTCCATAATTGTGTTGAATAACTGGGCAAAGAGTGTACACCCTGTCCTAAAATACAAAATAATAAAATAATCTAAAAAATGTATTCCATAACCATGTATCTATAATAGAAAGACAAAAATCTTAGAAGATATAGAATAAAGCATTATCCAAGAATATTCTTGCTTTCAGTAGCTTATTGTCACTAAAATCCTTTTTAGTATTTTTTTAAATGTATTCAGTACAGGGTCTACAGAGTCTCACTACATAGATCGGACTCATAGTGATTCTCCTGTTTCAGCCTCTCAAGTGCTGGGATTTCAGGCATGTGCTGTCATACCCAGTCTCAGTCATGGTCTCAGCGTGCTCCGGGGGTGAGGCTGGCGCGTCATGCTTGGAACTGGACCCCAGTCCCTGCTCCTGCCTAAGCAGGCACTTTAGTCTGCTCAGCTATCTGGCCGGCCCCTTCTTCAGTATGAATCTAACCCAAGAAAAGATTACCATAAAACATTTAATACAAATTTATTCATTCAAAAATTGTCCACACTGGGTAGACTAGGACCATCATATTTGGTGACTAATTTGTCCTCATTTGCCTCTAAATTTCTCAGTTTTAAAACTAGGTCTTATGTGCCTAAAGACTGCCTTAACAAGCCAGGGTAACAGGTCACCCTCGCAGGAAACCTAACTATTCTGGGTTGGATCCGGGATCTACTATTTACTTGCCTCTTAGGCAAGCTTCAGAGGATCAATGACCCCTCTCCCCTTCACTTAGGTCACCTGCGAATCTTTGCCCCTTTGATCTGCAGATCTGGTGTGCAGATAAAGTAAGGCTTATATATAAATTGTAATTTATATATGTATATGTAGTATATAATAGATACTACATGATGGGCAGGGGAAATGGTTATTATCACTCTGTTCCCCAAAACAAAATTATGCAATGGTTAGACTTTGTATAAGACAAATAGGATGAAAGAAGGGTCACAGACAAGACTATCATATAATTATAAGGGGACCATATAATTTGTTGTCCAAACCAGAGCAGAACTGAGAGGGGAAGAGGCATGCTTACTAATTACGCTGGGGTGACAGTGGTAAACCAAGACTATCCCAGGTGAGCCAGGACCTACAAAATGACATACAGACCACAAAATGACGCACAGGCAAGGCCACATGGGTGTGCACCTAGGGCCTGGCCTCAAGGGCCCTGTGCCGGCTTCTGCGGTTTGCTGTTATCTTGAAATCCTTAATAATTTCCCCCCAATTATCAAATTTTGCCCTCCGTCCTGTAAATGATGTAATTGGCCCTGCTTCACAAGTCTATTTTTGTTTTGTTGTTTGTTTTGGTGTTTTGAGACAGCGTCTTGCTATGTAGTCCAGGCTGGCCTTGAACTCATGGCAGTCTTCCTACTTCAGCCTTCTGAGGGCTAGGATTATAAGGTGCTCCACCACAACTGGCTCCCACACCAGAATACTATTAAGACAGGGCCTGACTTCGGAAATCCCTTCCAAGCCTAGGCAGCTAAATTTCTGGGCCCCTGAAAAGAAAATTCTAGTTTTAACCCCAGCTGGTTCAAATCCCCTGGAGTTAAAAATAGCAACACATAATGAGAAAGGAACAGAGCCCTGAGCCCTAGGGCTGCCTCCTACCCCACGCAGAGCAGGTGCCAGGCAGAGGCGAGGATCCAGCCGGGCCAAGTAGGAGCTGTTCCCCAGGAGTGACCTCATGCCTGTTTGAACTCCAGTTTTCTCGCTGGCCAACATTTCTGCAGCCTGCAAGAGGCTTGGGCAACCCAGCAGCTGGATGAAGCCTAGAGGACACTGGAGTGTTAATCATCTTGCGAAGCCTAACTTACTGATCTGGCAGCCCCCAGCCCTGCTAATGGCTGCAAATGCCGTTTATGGGGCTTTCAAGAGCAATCGCTGTAAAATCCAGCTCGCTGTACTAACAAACCAGAACAAAGCTGAGTGGTGTTGCCAGAGAAGTGCAGCTGCCTGCACCTCCAAGAGGAAATACATCTGAGACTCCTAGGTGAACCCTAGAACAGTCAGCAAGCTGCCAGCTTATGGGGAAACCAGTCTAGCCTTATTTTGAAAGAGGGAGAAGCCCTTGAGACCACCATGCTGTACCTCTCAGGACCACAGAAGTTCCCACCAGGAGTGGCAGAGTTCTCCATCTCAGTAAAATGTGTCAGGGGCTGCATAGTAGGGGCCAGGGCTGTGCTGGTGGAGAGAAGTCTAGCAGTCTTCCTGCTCTCTGAAGATGGATGCCCATCACACCTTATGAAATACATGTCAGTACTGTGCCCAGCCCCCCCATGCCACCTCAACTGGGGACAGTATACAATGTCACCACCCCACGTGCTCTGCAGAGGTGCCCCACCCACACTGCAGGACAGTGACACTGCCTGCTTCTCTGTCTGCCTTGGGGCTTATTCCCTGCTGTAATTGTAGCTTTGCCACTTGGAACCAGGGCAAACGTCTTCCCTGTCTCATGCTTCCGTCTCCAGGGCTGCAAAATGGGTGGGATTATTGTACCCATGCCTGGAACTCTTTCAAAAATTAAATGTGGCCCTGAACCTGCCACCGTGGCTGGCTGGCATATTCTGGAACTGAGAGGTCCGTTCACATGTGGACCTGGGTGCTGTTTAAGACTAGACCTGGGCCACCAGGCTCCAAAAGCCCACAGAGAGCTCGCTTTTTTCTTCTTGCTCCTTTTATAGTCCATAAAGGGAGTGAGTTACACAGGTTGCCCAGGCCTGAAGAATCCCCTGCATAAGAACTACAGTGGTGCCACGGGGCAGGTGGATCAGCCCGCTGGCGCCGCTCCTGAGACACCGGTGTGCCTGACAGACCACCCCACTGTTAGGGTGACCCTTCCAAGGCAGGGGCTCGGCTCTCAGAGAGAGACCCAAAGCAGGAGAGGTGGGGGAGCCCAAGAGCCCCACGCTCTGGTAATGGAGGCAAGCCCTGGCAGACACCTGGGCACCCCGCCAGGGTTACCTGCGCGCTGCAGGCCCACTGAGGTTCCATGTCCCCTTAGGGTCTCCCAAAGCCAAACCCCAGTGATTTATCAGCCTACCCCGAGCCCCCCTCCCACAAAGCACACCTGTGGATGGCAGTAGCAATTAACATTATCAGCCATGAAGGATCAGAAGGAAAACCCAATGGCCATTAAAAGCCACAACCACTTCAAGAGTTTAGGTGTTGGTTTTATTTTCTCTGGCCCCAAGGGAGGGTGCATAGGGGCCATGTACACCACTGCTCCAGACCTCTTTACCAGAGGGGGAGGATTTGAACCCACTTGGGAATCACCTCCCTCTGAGACTGGCCATGAGAACAACCTGGGGCACATGCGGAAGGGTCCCCAGGCAGCCCCTCCACCCCAGAGGTGACGACATTGATTGAGAGCTGTAGCAGAAGGCTGTTCCAAGCTGAGAATTTTAACGGATGCTATTGATACCACGCCAAGACCCCAAGGGAAGGGAAACACGCCACCTCTCCACCCCCTGCTCCTCAGTGTGGTAAAATGATCTGGGAAGAGAAAAAGGAAAGCCAGACGGAGGTAGACCAGCTGCCCAGAAATGGCTGTTTCAGTCAATTTGGATTTCTTTGCAGGAGAACACAATGTTCATAAAAAAATAAAAATAGATCTTTTTCAAAAAGGTTCCTCACAAAAGTACAAGGTAGGTCTGTTTTGGAGGGGGTTCTCCTACAGGCTGGCAAGCTTTGAAAGCACTGCCCAGACCAGGTCCTTGTGCAGACAGGACTATCTCTGCCCCTGCATTCCCTGGGCCCCCAGACTGCCAAACACACCCTTACCCTTGCCTGGGGTTAATAACATCCAGGAGGCTCTTCCTGGAGGATAATTTACATCTCCTTCGAATCTCTGCTCTTCAGGCATTGTTCTGTGATGGCTTCAGGCTTATATGTCCCACAAAAATACTCTAAATCCATTTAATACTAATGCTTATCCTCCAAATGCCTGCGATCAGTGCCTAACTCTTGAGCCTATTTTCTCCCTCAATAAAGAAATCATGTAGCCCTGATGGGCACTGCTCTGTCAGGCTCTTCAGTCATCTCCTTTTAGAGGAATGGATGTTTTGAATGTTGATACTGAACCCTTCCAGACAGAGGAGTTTGCTGAGGGCTGATTGCACATTTCATGCTTCCATGGAGTTCTGATTCAGGGATGAAGCTTTTACAAAAGGTCTGTTTGAAGTTGCACCTTCCAGAAGCTTTACAGCCTTTGAAAGGAAGGAGAGTGGAGGGGAAATCTTTTAGGTCCCAGGACTTTTACTTGGGCAAGGGTGGAAGGGGGAAGGGTCCCAGCAAAGGGGAAACTGGCTTCACACGGGGGCTCCACTGCATTTCCAGTCAGTCTGGGGGCCAGGGAGATGGCTCAGTGGAATAAGCGCTTCCCTGGCAAGCGCAAGGGCCTGAGTTCAATCCCTGGTTTTGGAAAAAAAAAAAATCCAGTCAGTCTGTTTTATTAATGACAACAACCCCACACCTGTCTGCACTCCACCCAAGGCCTGGAGCGCACTTCCTCGGCTCATCTGGAAGGTGCAGAATCCCATTGGATCCCAGGCTCTGCCTGGCTGGATTTCTGATCTTTGCTGGGAAGCAGCTCATCGGAGTCCCTCACCAGCCCTGAGCCTGGCAGCTGCTTGTGGCCTCTGTCCGTCAACTTTGAGGTTTTTTCTAAGTGTGAGGAGAAGAGTTTCCATTGAATCCTTCCACTAACTTCTGTTACCAACTTCTGTTAAGAAAAAAAGATATAAAAACTTGGAAATGAGGTTTTTTAAAAAAGGGTACATGCTCTTTCCAAGTCATCTAGAGCATTGCTGAAGCCCCCCTGTGTGAGACTGGATATGAGCCAGGTGAGCCATTGTATACCAGTAATCCCAGCACTTGGGTGGCTGAAGCAGGAGGATCACAAATTCAAGGCCGGCGAGAGCTGCATGCGCTGACTCCATTAAAAAAAAACAAAGCAAAACAAAGATTGGATCTGAACACAGAGACACAGGAAGGTACATGTACAGGGCTCACAGAGTGTCTCGGGGTTACTCTTGTAAAGAGGTGGTGAGGAAGGAAAGACGGGGTGAAGGAGAAGGGGAAGGGCTGTGGTGTGGTTGCAGCCCACCCCACAGAGAGCTCTGGGGTTCAGCCGGTCCTCAGCTTCATCTCAGATCCAGACTGAGGCAAGAGAACCAGGCTCGGCATCAGCTGTTCAAGACCAGTGGGGAGTGGGGGAGGGAGGGTAAATCCTGAGGAAGACGGTTTACTTCAATCTCAGGCAACTCCTGGGGAGGAACAGTGCTGAAACCATCCATCAAAAGCAGGAGCTGATGTTCCCAACAGAACACAGGGCAATACCTAAGGGTTGGTCAAGGTGACAGGAAGGCCACGTCGGCTTCTGATTTGTTGAGACTCAGTCTCTAGCTGCTAACTCCCAGAAAATCAATAAGTTACAAATGATATTTGTCTGGTAGAGATCCAAGCAATACCTGTCTAGTAGAAATGAAAGGTCTGATGGTTATGGAATTTTTGAGTAACCTAAACCAGTTTTGCGTTTTTGTGGTGGTGATGGTGGTGGTGGTTTTTCTTGTAGGACTGTAAATTAAACCCAGGGCTCTTACACTGAGCTATCCGTGTGTGTGTGTGTGTGTGTATGCCTGCATGCGCACACGTGCACACGCGTGCACGCACGTGTGCTCACGCTTGTGCTGAGATAGGGTCTTGCCAAGTTGCTAAGTAGCCCAGGCAGACCTCAAACACGTGGACCCCTGCCTCAGGCTCTGTGGGGCTGAGAAGACAGGCCTGGGCCAGCATTACCAGCTCCTAAACCAGTCCTGGACTGGACTTAGCAAAGTCATTTGCAGTATCCCTTCTTTCCATGACTGCACTCCGAATGCCTAGACCGCCACACCCTCCTATGACACACCCTACCCTGCTGCTGTGCCCCAGTCCCTTGCTAGCACAGATCCACATCCCCCATTCCTTTGTGTGTCATGGTTTAAGCATTGGCACATCTGAGTGCCTCCTGCTTGGCAGAAGCAGACAAAATCACTCCCGGGTGGCATTCGTGGCAATCTGTTCTGCACCCAGAGGGTCAGAGGCAGACGAGCACGCCTCGGATCACAGCAGTGTGCACAGCTCAGGGATGAAGCAGGAAGCTACACAGCAAGGTACAGTGGGGCAAAGCAGGGTGCTTCAAACAGCAGCTCCCACTGCAGCCCTGAGATGCTGAACCAGAGAGTCGCCTCTGTTTACACATCTTCAAACCAGGCTGGTGACACTGAGTACCCAGGAAAGTGGATGCATGGGAGTGTCTGGCCCAGGGACTGCACAGGGTGTATTTTGTAAACAATAGACAGCATCACCAGTCATTTGCATTCCCTGTCATTATGATAATATGTGTAATGTAACTCAAAATTGTTCTAATTCTTTTTTATTAATTTGCATTTGCGCACATACTGCTAACATTTACCATGGACATCCCTTCCCCCTCTCTCTCCTCCCTGCTCCTTCCAACCCATGGGCCCCTCCCTCTGCAAAAGCTCTACCTCCAATCTTTCTTCCATTCCTTCCCTCTTCCTTTCCCTCCCCCTTTTCCACACATCCTCTATCACTTGTTCCATGTCCCATTCGAAAAAGATCTCCCTACTTCCGACTCTCCTTTATTTTGCTTTCTTTATAGTTTGGATTCTCAAATAAGAGAAAGCATGTGACATTTAAGCTCATGTGCTTGATTTGTTTCACTTAGGTTGCAGGCATAAGGTGCATCTGGCTACCTAGGAATGCCTCAGATTTCTCTTTCATGGCTGTAATGGTACTCACTCTTCTCCTCCCCACCCCTTAGCAGCTCTTCCACTTTCTGGCTCTGATTTACTCTCATGGAATCCGTGGAATCATACATTTGTGCTTTTGTGTCTGGCTTATTTAACTTAGCACAGTGTCTTTAGGGTTCTTCTGGGTGCTGCTTGTACATGCACTTCTTTTCAGGCTGAGTAATAGTTGAACATTTGGGTTGTTGCTTCCTTTTAATTATTGTGATGAGTGCCGTGGCAAACACAGATACAGAAACACTTGTTTGAATCTCTGTTTTTGATTCTTTTTGTTACTTGCCTCGAAGCAGACCTGGTACACCATATGATAATTCTATGTTTAATTTTTTTTGAGGAACCACTGTACTGTGTTACACTATGGCTATACTGTTTTACATTCCCGTTAGCAATGCCTGAGCTCTAACTTCTCCACATCTTAATCCACACTTATTTCCTGCTTTTGTGTTTACTAATAGCTATCGTGCTGGGGCAAAGTGGTATTTGGCTGTGCTATTTGGGTCCACGGTCTCACAGATGCTAGGCAAGTGTTCTACCACGGAGCTACTTATATCTCTAGTCCTCCCTAAATTTTATTTTCAGACACAGTCTCTCTACATTGCCAGCCTCAAACTTAGATCCTCCTCCCTCAGCCTTGGGAGTGTCTGGGATTACAGGTGTGCTCCACCACATAGAGCTCATTGTGATTTTGATTTGTACCTGTTTAATGATTAGTGGTGTCGAGCATCTTTTCACACGCTTGTTGGTCTTTGGTGTGTTTTCTATTGGATTTGTTGCCCATTGCTTCATTGGGACATTTGGTGGTAATGCTGTGCTGTAGGACAGCACTTTCTTCAAGGGAAAATTTCACCCCTGCCCTCCCAACACACATCCACCCACAGGCTCCAGGTGGCAGCCGTAGAGCTGGGCTA
Source organism: Ctenomys sociabilis (assembly GCA_004027165.1). Lineage (NCBI taxonomy): Eukaryota > Metazoa > Chordata > Mammalia > Rodentia > Ctenomyidae > Ctenomys > Ctenomys sociabilis. The sequence continues at coordinate 874 of PVKA01013915.1, read as the reverse complement.
ACAGGACAGATCCCTGAAAATGAGGCAAGAGGCTGCCACAGCAGTGTACAGACATGCTGGCCATCAGCCACTGCAGACAAAAGTGAAGGCTGTGCTCACTAGCAGGATACACCACCCAGTCCCCACCCCCAATGCACTGGGACTTGGCTTTCTGCGTACGGCATGCTCTAACCCAGTAAGATAAGTGGCCACAGATGAAGGAACCCAAACATGGAGACAACTTGGCTCACCACCCACTGGTAGAAGAATGGCTCTGTGAACATCTGCCTCTGCACTGGGCTCACCAATCTCACCTGTCTGAGAATCTGAGCACCCTGGACCTGCCCCTCTCAGCCTACCCAGGGCCAAGACCATGAGATAGCCAGTGGCCAGGAAAGGCTGGGCTTAAAATAAAGAGGCCCAGTACCAAGCTCAAGGCATTCTTTTCTGTTAAGTATGGCACTCTGATTTCTTCTAAGACCAAGTGTGCTTTCTTTGGGTGATGCATCTACCACAGATTCTGGAAACTTTGAGGGATTCAAAATGAATTGCAATGAACTTGGTGACCCTGAATGAAACCTGGGAACAGCCTGGGACCCACCTTCCTAACACTCTGACCCATCTTCTTAGCCATCTAAAATAGTTTCCTGAGCTGGGGAAACAGCTCAGCAGTCTATGAGCCTGCCTGGAAAGCACAAGGAGCTGGGTTTGATCCTCGATACCATATGCTGTGTGGGCCCTGAAACCGGGTGTGGTCGTGCATATCCGGAATCCCCAGTGCTGGAGAGGCTGAGACAGGAGGATCACTATGAATCTGAACTGTGTGGTAGGACCCTGTATCCAAGGAAGAGAAAGAAAGAAAGAAAGAAAGAAAGAAAGAAAGAAAGAAAGAAAG